>SJYX01018041.1:34412-62110 GCA_006410675.1 Oreotragus oreotragus | reverse complement strand
AAACATGCATACTATCATGTAAGAAACAAAGCACCAGTCTATGTTCGATACAGGATACAGGATGCTTGGGGCTGGTGCACGGGGATGATCCAGAGAGATGATATGGGGGGAGGGGGGAGGGGGGTTCAGGATTAGGAGCTCGTATACACCTGTGACGGATTCATGTCAATGTATGGCAAAACCAATACAGTATTGTAAAGTAAAGTAAAGTAAAAATAAAATTAAAAAATAAATAAAATAAAATTAACCCAATAAAATTCCAATAGTATTTTTAGAAGTAGAGAACTGATTTAGAATCCATATATAGAAAAATGGCCAGGGAAAATTGTTGAAAAAATAGGCTAGCAAGGGGTAATTTGTCTAGAAGTGAAAGATATTGGAAAGCTAGAATAATTAAAATTGTATGGTACTAGACTGTAAATAGACAAATGGAAAATTAAAATGATAAAGATGATATTTTAAGTCAGTAAGAAAAGATAACATTATGTCAACTGGGTAGCCATCTAGAATTATTAGTTTTACATATGTATATTTCATGTATTACACCAAAGTAAAATTCTAGAGCAAGCAAAAGTACTAGATGAATACATGAAAAAAATAGATGTGTATATTTATGTGGAAAAGTCATATGATACATAACCTACAAGCCATATAATGATGAATACATTTGATTACATAAAGTTTTCAAATCTACCTTAGAAAACATATTGCCAAAAGGCAATATATAAAAAAGAAAAAACCAAACTTGCTAAGCTAATAGTTATCTCAGTATGTTGCTTGAATTTTCCTCAGCATTTGACAATACTGGCCAGTTCTTTTTACTTGAAGATTTTTTTTTCCCACTTGGTTTTTCTGTGTAGTGCTCTTTCTTGTTTTTCTTCTCATTCATTGGCATCTCCCTCATAAAACCCTTTCTCTACCATGTAGGAATTAAATATTGATTTTTCCAGCGTCAAGCCCTTGGCACTCCTTTTTTTGCGTACATATTCTGAGAGTAGCTTTAACCATTTTACAGCATTAGATAATATCTGTACACATACGACTCCTTCACCTGTACCTTTGAATTAAATCTCTTTTTGGAGACATTTGTTTATCTGGTCACTTACATGACTGTCCCTCAGCAACTAAAACTCAATGATTGAGATACAGTATTTTTTTTTGAGATACAATATTTTTAATCTTAAAAACATTTAATATACAACTAGAGTTAACAGTGAGATCAAAGAGGACAGAAACCTTCAGACTTTGCTCTCTTTCCTCATCCCTGCAAGGGGCTCTTTAAGACAAAACTGTTATTTATAGGCCATTTAAAATATTTTTAATCTGGAGGGAAGATGTGGGGTGGGAGGTGGGAGGGGGGTTCATGTTTGGGAGTTCGTGTGAAAAAATAAATTAAAAAAAAAAACATTTAATATACAACTAGAGTTAACAGTGAGATCAAAGAGGACAGAAACCTTCAGACTTTGCTCTCTTTCCTCATCCCTGCAAGGGGCTCTTTAAGACAAAACTGTTATTTATAGGCCATATCTCCATAATGGCTTTCTACTGTTTTCATTGGGCTGAAATATTCCTGGAAACCCACACATCTCCAGAAATAAGACTTAGTTCCAAAGTCTTATAAATGAAGATGTCAGTGGCAATTTGGAGAATATGTGTGTCCTCTTATTGGTGAGTCCTATGAAGGCAAGTACTTTAGAAGAGTGNCTACTGTTTTCATTGGGCTGAAATATTCCTGGAAACCCACACATCTCCAGAAATAAGACTTAGTTCCAAAGTCTTATAAATGAAGATGTCAGTGGCAATTTGGAGAATATGTGTGTCCTCTTATTGGTGAGTCCTATGAAGGCAAGTACTTTAGAAGAGTGAGTGGCATATGGAATATGTCTAATAAGAGTTGAACATAAATTAAGAACTTTTTCAGGCAGAAATAGAGATGCAGATGTAGGAAATGGACTTGGACCTGGGGGAAGAAGAGGGCGGGGCAAATTGAGAGAGCGGCATTGACATGTGTATGCTGCTGCTGCTGCTGCTGCTGTAGTTGCTGCTGCTGCTGCTAAGTCGCTTCAGTCGTGTCCGACTCTGTGCAACCCCATAGATGACAGCCCACCAGGCTCCCCCGTCCCTGGGATTCTCCAGGCAAGAGTACTGGAGTGGGTTGCCATTTCCTTCTGCAATGCATGAAAGTGAAAACTGAGAGTGAAGTCGCTCAGTCATGTCCGACTCTTAACGACCCCATGGACTGCAGCCCACGAGGCTCCTCCGTCCATGGGATTTGCCAGGCAAGAGTACTGGAGTGGGGTGCCATTGCTTTCTCCATCTGTGGTGACCTAGATGGATGGATTTTGGAGGATGGGAAGGTGGTTCAAGAGGGAGGGGATATATGTATAAATATAGCTGATTTTCTTTGTAGTACAACAGAAACTAATAAAATATTGTAAAGCAATTATATTCCAATAAAATTTTTTTTCAAGTTAATGTGGCTCTAAATTACCTGTAAAACATGACTTTCAATGTTAAAGTCTCTTTAAAGTAAGTCAATAGGGACAAAGAGCTAGTCCTGTACAGCCGTCTGTGTGTTTGAATAAGATAGTCTCCATTGTCGGACCTCCTAGATGCTCCAATCCCCATTGGAGTAGTGGGAAATTATTTTGGGGATTGTGGGAAGATAGCTTGGGAAGGTATTATGATTTCAGAGATGACCAAATCTAATTCAAAACATTTTTACCAAGCTCTCAAAACATGGAGTCTAAATTCCTACCGACCAAAAGATCTGTCTTTAATTTAAATGAATCCAATATCCTAGTGACAGAGGAAATTGGTCCTAAGTCCCCATAACATCAATATGTCCAATACTAAACTCATCATCTTCCCTGAAAGGTGGGAATTCCTTTATCTTTTGTTTCAGTCAGTATCACCATCTTCTACTTAACTTTCCAAGTCATTAAACTGTGAATCATCCCTGACACCCTGTTTTGTTTTTTCTTTTTTCTTTAACCTTAAATTGAATGTGAGACTTACCAGATTTACATTCTGAAGGCCTTTCTAACTTGTCCCTTTCTTAATGCCCTCACTGCCTTTTAAATTTATTGTCTGTTTACCTCAGCAGCCCCCAATGGGTCTCCCTGCCAATCATTTCTCTCCACTGATGTCAGAGTTGCTTCTAGTATACAAAGTTGGCCACATTACTTTCCTGCCTAGAATCCTCCCACTGATTTGGGGGATAAACTTCACACTCCCTAGCAATGAAAACCTCTGTTCACCTCTCCTTTCCTCTTCCCTTCTTCACACTCTTTGGGGAGTAACTGTAGTACCTTGAAATCACCGCATTCTTTCTGGCCTCTGCTTTTGACATGGCTTCCTTTCCTATAAAATGTTACTCTTCTGCTTTCTATTTTTTTTTTTTTTTTGGCCAATCATGGCTTGTCTTTCAAGAATCCACCTGGTTCTTATTTCCCTAAGAAGTCTCATTGGATGACTCAACCCAGGTAGGATCTCTTCTCTGTTCTCATTAGTGCTCCAACCCTGTGTTCCCCTCTCTGTCATAACACACTGTACAACAGGATTTTTATCTGCTCGTGAATGTGAGCTTATTGAAGGCTGATTTTTGTATCTTTTATTTGTGTGATTCTTATGCCTAGCAGAGTTCCAGATGTACCCTCTGGTACCTATTTTATGATGAGAAATGAATAAATGAAACAGTATCCTCATTTCTCCCTAGGAATATTGGCCTTGTAGATTCTTTTGATTAGGGAGTGAAGCATTAAGAGGGATTTCCTTGGCTTACTTTTATAGATCTTGGTTTTTTCTTTCCTCTAGAGTAGTGTTTGGAGTGTTAGGCCGTGCAGAATTGTGTTTTGCAGCTTGAGAAATGACGATTTGAAGTACTCAACACCAGAGTAAAAAGAAGGACTGAAGTCCTCGGGCTGGATACTGAAGTCTATACCTTTTGTAGAAAAGAGAGATCATGTTGTTTACCCAGATCATTGGGGAAACGACAGGGAGGAATTCTAGGCATATATTCTGTGTACAGGAAAAGAGCAAATTTGATTTGGGCATTCCCTGGCCTTTATCCTTTGGGAGCCTGAGGAGAGTGGTAAGCAAATGTTCTCCTTCAGTTCCCTTGTAATAAAGCTGGTACTTGACTGCCCTGTACGCTGCCCTTCTGTACCCTCATCTCTTCTGCTTTCCCCAGTCTTAAACTTCATCTGGAATTTCCTGAGACAGAGAGATGCAGAGAAGACCAAAACCCATCATCTAAACCCCTGCAAGGATGAAAAAGTAATTTCTATTTCTCACCACTTGTAGCCTTCCTTCTTCCTCATCATTGTAACTGGTGTGTCCCAGATTCCTACCATATATTCCTCAAAAACATTAGATCTGTTTCCAGGGCCCTGTGGAAGAGATTGGAGAATGCTGAATTAGATCATCTCCGAAGGAAATTCAGAACACTAAATTAGATTGCCTCCATTTTATAAGCTTTATTTCTCTGTTGAGTTCCAACCATCAGCACTGTTTACATATTCTGACCATGGCTTAGAGACATACAATTCAGTTCAGTTCAACAGGTCATTACGGGGCCTCATGCCAGGCACTGGAATCCAAAAGAAACATCGACAACTGCTTCCACTGAGCCATGTGGCAATGTAAGGAGAGAAGCTCTTGGCAGGGTTTGGAGCATTGAAGAAGAATCAGAGCAATCCTTACCGAGCCTGGCCGAACAGCAGTGGAGTGTTTCAACAGCCTCTTCGATAGCCCACAAACGTGGAATGCCCCTTGGTAATCCCTTTTCCTTGAGTGTGGTCTGGATTTAATGACTCACTTCTAATGGACAAAACACAGCAGAAGCAATGGTATGTCACTTCCGATATCAGGTTATAAAAAGACTGCTCCCTCATCTGGGGTGTGAGAACAACAGGATTTGGTGAATAGGAGGAGGAACAAAAGTGATGTTCATGGTTTTAGATTGAATAACTGGGTGGATGTGGCATCATTTACTAAGATGCTGAAGATTGGATTTGTTTTTTAAAGGAGAAAAGCAGCTTAAGAAGGAAAATATTCTTATTTATGATTTTTAATTTGGATGTGAAGTTTAAGACGTCTATGTGACATCCAAATAAAAATGTCGGCTAAGCAGGTTGGATTTAGGGCCTGAGGCTCAGAAGAGAAGGTGGGGCTTCCATATGAATTTGGGTATTTTCAGCATGTTGATGTTTATTCATTAGACAGCAGAGATTGTCATGGGAAAGCATAGGTGGAACATACTTGAGGCCCCAGGACTGAACTATTAGGAATGCCAACTTTTAGAGGCTATATTGAGAAGAGTGAGTTAATAAGGCAGAATAGAGTGAGAAATGATTGCCAGACAAGCTAGAAATCCAGACGTGGGTATTCTTGTGGGAAGAAGGAAGTTCCTGAAGCTGATGTTCAGTCATGTCTGACTCTTTGCAACCCCATGGGCTGTAGCCCACCAGGCTCCTCTGTCCATGGGATTTCTCAGGCAAGAATACTGGAGCAGAGTGCCATTTCCTTCTCCATGGCATCTTCCTGACCCAGGGATCGAACCCACATCTCTTGTGTCTCAGTACCGGCAGGCAGATTCTTTACCATTAGCGCCACCTTCGAAGCCCTCCTCAGGCAGGAAGGAGTGGTTAACTTGGTCAAATGCCACTGGGGGAGAGGCAGTTTAGGGATGGGAGGTGTCCATCTGATTTGGCCTTGTGGTGCTTGCTGGTGACCTTGTCAGGAATATCTCAAACATGCAGATTTAAGTGCTAACATGAGCATAGAAGAAATTTTCAGACAATTCATGTGCTAAATTCTTAGGAGATCTCTATGTGTATTAAATTCCCATTTGATTTGATCTCATTTATGAAATCCTTGTTTCTCAAAACAAAAGCATGATATATCTGAACTGTTGACACCATACTTAAAGTAGCTTTGGCATTTGCTTCCCAAAATTACTAGCCCTTATTTTTGCCAGGTGACTAAACAATCAAAAAAGAAATATAGTCAGCTTCTCCCTTCTACTTGCCTAGCAATAATTGCTAGTTGTACACACAGACTGTGAAAATGCTTCTCTGTGTGATTGAATTCAATCATTTTAAACGAAGTGGACAAAATGCTAGATACATCTAGCATTAGCATTTCTATAAACAACACAGTACCCTTATAGTGATNGTCATCATGCTGTAAATTAGATCCTTATAACTGATTCGTCTTACAACTGAAAGTTTGTTCTATTTTACCAACTTCTTCCCATTTTTCCACCCCTACAAGTACAGTGTTTTTCTTTGTCTGACTTACTTTACTTACCATAATATCTTCCAGGTTCATCCAAGTTTTCAAAAATGGCTATATTTCTTTATTTTTTTTAAGGCTGAATAATGTCCCATTGTATGTATATACTATATTTCCTTTAATCATCCATTGATGGACACTTAAGTTGTTTCCACTTGTTGACTATTTTAAATGATGCTGCAATGAACATGAGAGTACAGATATCCCTCTGACATTATTTTGGATGTCACTGGACATTCTTTTGACTTTCATTTCTTTTGGATAACTATCCAGAAGTGGGATTGCTGGATCATATGGTTGTTCTATTGTGAATGTTTTGAGTAGCCTTTGCACTGTTTTCCACAGGGATTGCACCAATTTATATCCTTACCAACAATGTAAAATTCTCTTTTCTCCACTGAGTTGGATGAATTCTTTATATATTTTGGGTATTAATCCCTTATCAGATGTATGATTTGCAAATATTTTTTCCCATTTGGTAAGTTTCCTTCTCATTTTGTTAATGGTCTCTTTTGCTGTGAAGCTTTTTAGTTTGATGCAGCCCCGTATATTTATTTTTGCCTTTATTACCACAAAATAAATGCATAGGACTGTTGTTGTTCAGTTGCTCAGTCATGTCCAACTCTTTGTGACNTCAGATGTATGATTTGCAAATATTTTTTCCCATTTGGTAAGTTTCCTTCTCATTTTGTTAATGGTCTCTTTTGCTGGGAAGCTTTTTAGTTTGATGCAGCCCGTATATTTATTTTTGCCTTTATTACCACAAAATAAATACATATGACTGTTGTTGTTCAGTTGCTCAGTCATGTCCAACTCTTTGTGACCCCATGAATGGCAGCACACCAGGCTTCTCTTGTCCTTTCCAAAGTTTTCTTAAACTCATGTCCATTGAATTGATGATGCCATCCTACCATCTCATCCTGTACCATCCGTTTCTCTTGCTGTTAAGTTATCGGGGTCTTTTCTAATGAATTGGCTCTTCACACTAAGTGGCCAAAGAATCAGAGCTTCAGCTTCAGCATCAGTCCTTCCATGAATATTCAGGGTTGATTTCCTTTAGGATTGACTAGTTTGATCTCCTTGCTGTCCAAGAACTCTCAAGAGTCTTCTAGAACACCACAGTTCAAAAGCGTCAATTCTTTGGTGCTCCTTCCTTCTGGTCCAACTCACATCCATACATGGCTACTAGAAAAACCATAGCTTTGAGTATATGGACCTTCATTGGAGAAGTGATGTATCAGCTTTTTAATCTTCTGTCTAGGTTGGTCATAGCTTTTCACCCAAGGAGCAAGTGTCTTTTAATTTCATGGCTGCAGTCACCTTCTGCAGTGATTTTGGAGTCCAAGAAAATAAAGTCTGTCACTATTTCCATTTTCCCCCATATGTTTGGAGAAACAGATGAAATTAGGGCTTCATTTTTTGAATGTTGAGTTTTAAGCCAGCTTTTTCACTCTCTTCTTTCACCTTCATCAAGAGATTCTTTAGTTCCTCTTTACTTTCTGCCATAAGGGTGGTGTCAGCTGCATATCTGAAGTTATTGATATTTCNTTTCCATTTTCCCCCATATGTTTGGAGAAACAGATGAAATTAGGGCTTCATTTTTTGAATGTTGAGTTTTAAGCCAGCTTTTTCACTCTCTTCTTTCACCTTCATCAAGAGATTCTTTAGTTCCTCTTTACTTTCTGCCATAAGGGTGGTGCCATCTGCATATCTGAAGTTATTGATATTTCTCCTGGTCATCTTAATTCCAGCTTCTGCTTCATCCAGCCCGGCATTTCACATGATATACTCTGCACGTAAGGTAAATAAGCAGGGTTACGGTATACAACCTTGACGTACTCCTTTCCCAATTTCAAACCAATCCATTGTTCCACATCACACTGAAAAGTTTCTGCACAGCAAAGGAAACCATCAACAAAATGAGAAGGCAACCTACCAAACGGGAGAAAATATTTGCAAATCATATATCTGATAAGGGGTTAATATCCAAAATATATAAAGAACTCATCAAACTCAGTAAAAATAAATTAAAAATTGGCAGAGGAACTGAGTAGACATTTTTCCAAACAAGACATACAAATGGCTAATAGGTACATGAAAATGTGCTAAACATCACTTTGTTTTCGGTGTCAAATCTAAAAAAAAATCATTGTCGAAACTGGTGTCAAGGAGATCTTCTCCTGTGTTCTGTATTTCCTTCTAAAAGTCTTACGATTTCAGGGCATACGTTTAAGTTTTACTCTACTCTGGGTTAATTTTTGTGTACGTTTTATTCTAAGTTCACTCTTTTTCCAAGAGGTTATGCATTTATCGGCTGTGCTGGGTCTTCGCTGCCGCATCTTGGCTTCCTCTGGTTGTGGGGCGTGGGAGCTACTCTCTTATTGTGCGCAGGCTTCTCATTGCAGTGGCTTCTCTTGGTGCTTAGCACAGGCTCTAGGGTGCTTGGGCTTCAGTACCTCTGGCACATGGGCTGGTAGTCGCAGCTTCCAGGCTCTGGAACACAGTCACAGTAGTTGTGGCACGAGGGCTTAGTTACCCGCTGTCGGTGGGATCTTCCCGGATCAGGGGTCAAACCCATGTCTCCTCCACTGGCAGGCAGATTCTTTACCACTGAGCCACCAGAGAGACCCTAATTTCATTCTTTTGCATGGAAATATCGTTTCCCAGTGCCATGTATTGAAGAGACCATCCTTCCCTCATTGTGTATTCTTAGCTCTTTTGTCAAAAAATTATAGCTGACTGTATGTGCATGGATTTATTTCTTGTCTGTCCATCACTGGTAGATCGATGATTTCCTTGGTTCTTGCCCTCTCAAGGGAAAAAAATTGACTTGAGAGGCATAGAGCAGTTTTAAGTAGCAAGATTTTTTATTAAGCAGAGTGAAAGTACATTCCCAAGAAAGGATGACAGAGGCTGTTTGGAAACCAGAAACAGCTCCCCAGTGGAGTAGAGTTGAGTGTTTTCGAGTGGTGGTCCCTCTCTGTGTTTCTGTGTCACTGGACTGATAAATTTATTGACAGCTTTAGGTTATATAACATTTCTCCCAGCTTACCTAGAAGCACTCAAGCAAAACCCACAGAGGGTGGAGGTGGGAGCAAAAACACGATGCTAATTTATTACAAATACAGCATTATGAATCCTGGGTTGCTTCGAGCCACCTTTTAGATCTTGAGTGTGACTGTGCCAAACTATACCAGCAGTTTTTTCTTGCTTGGTCCTGATATGGCTAAACATTTAGCAATGTTCCTTGACTAGAAGAGGGAGAATCTCTGTGCATGCTCTGATCACCAGCGTCTGGGTTGAGGAGAAAAAGATGACCCTGTCCAAGATGGGGCAGGACCCACTCATGTTCAGCTGGCTACCTAACATGTTATTCTGTTCCACTGATCCCTGTTTCTGTTTTTATGCCAACACAATACTGTTTTGATTCCTATAATTTTGTAATCTAATTTGTGGGATGCCTTCAGCTTTACTCTTTTTGCTTGAAATTGCTTCAGTCACTCAGTTCTTTTGTTGCATATGAATTAAAAAAATTTTTTTTTCTATTTCTGTGAAAATGCCGTTTGAATTTTGACAGAGCTGAACTGAACCTATAGATTGCTTTGGGTAATATGAACATCAATATTAACTTTTCCAGTTCATGAATGTGAGCTATCTTCTCATTTATTTCAGTCTAATTTCTTTTATTAATATTTTATTGTAGTTTTTTTTTTTGCTTTGCTTCTTGTAAGAAGAAACTCAGCAAAGAAGATCTTTGAGTTTGGTCCAGTTCTGAGATTCAGTGCACTGATTTGGTCTGTGGAATATTCATGGTTAAAATCTTAAGGACTGAAAACAGCAGAGTTCCTATATGAGAAAATAAGAAAATGAAGATTCCCAACATGGAGAAAAGGGACAAATTAAGGCTTAAATATAGAAAGGCATATTAGAAAGGCCTGATTTAGCAGGCCTGATGGTCTGCTAAACCCAAATCAGGAACTTTAACTTCCTTAAAGTTAAGGAAGGAGCAGGTTTTAATAAATAAATGTATTTTCAAGTAAAAGTACTCAGTTGTACATGAAAATAACATGAAATAGCTCTTTGAATAGGACCTACAGCTAGTGATCAAAGGATACACTTCATGTGTATATAGAGTGAGGGGGAAAAGATAGCTGTTTTAGCAGTGCATTCTCATACACCATTGTGTGAGACTCACAACCAGGAAAGTTTTGCCTTTTAACATTATAATATATAGTTGTCCAATATGGTACATACCCCTGGTGTTTATCAGTAAAACCTTTAAAACAAATGAATACAGTAATGATTACCTCTGCTGTAACAGAATCTAGTGTATTTATTTTGTTTTTCCTCTTTCCTTCCTAAATTTTACAAAATGTTCACCTGAGTATTGTGGTCCATAATTCATCGTTACAGAGTGGCTCTTTCAAGAACTCAGAAATGAGAATAATTCAACTGCCATTAAAGTCAAGCCCTGTTGCCCATGCATAGTGGATCAGTACATACACACACATCGTGAGAAGATAAAGTGAATTCCAGGCTGGAGGGTCTTGGATATGGCTTTTTTTTTTTTTTTACTTTATTTTACTTTACAGTACTGTATTGGTTTTGGCATACATTGACATGAGTGCGTCATGGGTGTACATGAACTCCCAAACATGAATACCCCCCTCCAAAAGATGGTCTGTTAAACCATGGAAACATAGATACATATCTTCAGAGATTAGTATTGATTACATATGCTTCCCAATAATGTCCCAGGGACATTGAGTCTTAGCAACCAATCTTTCAGTTTTTCCTAGAATTGTCTTTTGAAAGAAACTATTACCAGCTAAGTCTGCCTGAGTGCTCACTGTGCCAGTCCATGTGCTGAGTAATTCACATCTGTTAACTTATTTAATCCTCACTAGGATGCTGTGAGGCAGGCATGCTCAGTGTCCTCCTTTCACCGATAGGGGATCTTCTGTAATTTGCTCAAGCTCCCATAGTTATTAAGAGGCAGAGCCAGCATTTCAATCTAGGGAGCCTGAATCCAGCACCTGTGCTCTTAGCTATGACTCCAGGCAGTGTGGGGATGTACATTCATTTATTCATTTAACAAATATGTACTGAATGCTTACAGAGGTGCCAGGCACTATGGCTGGTGCTGAGAACCTTATAGAACTCAAAACAAACAGGGTGCCTGCTCTCCTGGAGTTTACAGTCTACAGGCAGACCGGACTTAGAGCAATAAATAAGTAGATAAGCACAAACTGAGGGGAGGGCTATAAAAAGAAATTACAGAGTGCCCTGGAGTGTACAGTGAGGCCCCTTCCTTAGATAAGAAGACCAGAAAAGGTCTCTCTGAGAAAGTGATAATTAAGCTAAGATTAGATGGATTAGTAAAAGTCAGTGAAGAATGGGGGAAGAATGTACCAGGCTTTGGGAAGAGCATGGCAAAGTGTTTCTAATCTCTTTAACAATACCTCATAGGGAGATGGACATATCAGGCTCTCAGTGCCATTAATAATCAATTTCTCCCTGTCCCCTTGTTCTGGCTTTATGTCCATTAAATATATTATTATAAGAAGGCAATGGCACCTCACTCCAATACTCTTGCCTGGCAAATCCCATGGACGGAGGAGCCTGGTGGGCTGCCGGCCATGGGGTCGCAAAGAGTCGGACATGACTGAGCGACTTCACTTTCACGTTTCACTTTCATGCATTGGCGAAGGAAATGGCAACCCACTCCAGTGTTCCTGCCTGGAGAATCCCAGGGACGGCGGAGCCTGGTGGGCTGCCGTCTATGGGGTCGCACAGAGTCGGACACGATGGAAGCGACTCAGCAGCAGCAGCAGCAGCTTAATAATACAAAGAGAATGCACTGATAGGCAGACTTTGGTTATTTTGTTTTGGTTATTATCAGAGTCATTTCTCCTTGTAAATTAATAAGTTCTTCAGTACGTTCTCTTCTTCAGTACGTTCTCTTCTTGTTATCCAATCTGTCAACCTCAGACCTTGAGCCTTCAAAGCAAAAACCCCAGATCCCTAGATGGAATGATCTGGATTCTGTGTGAGTTCTTGCCCAACTTCCTGACTTTCCTTGGACAGTTCAGATGTATATACCTTATCTCTCTTATTTATTAGTATTTAATATTTAATGAAATGAAAGAAAGATGAATGCTCTAAGAAAAAAAAAAATGAGTCCATGATTATTCTGATTAGTTTTACTGAGAAGAAAATTCATCTGGGAAATGGTCTGAATGAAATCACATTTTGAATATTTAGGGGATAAAACAAACACCACTTTGTCTTAGCCATCATGTGCTGAGTGAGTAATCCTGGTATTCTTTTACGAGATTGTTTGAGTATAAAGCTGTAGTAAACCGTGCTAGTAAGTGTTTCCCCACTACAAGCCTGGAAACGAGACTTACTCATAATATTTATTTCTTCTCCAGAGTGCTTTTACAGACCTGAAACATCTGAACTAACAAAAGGCCTCCAACTTATAATCTAACACAGCTGCTCCAAGGACTGCGTGCGTGCATAATGTGTGTGCACGATGTATTTATTCATTTATGTGCCCTCTGGAGCAGGGGCAAGTTCAGCCCAACTGGAATTCGAAGTGTCTTTTACTGGGCATTTGTTCGACGTAAAATGTTGGCTCATGTCTAAAGCATCTTCCAGGCAGGGTGCAGCTGAGAGCCATAAAAGACAAGACTGTATATTGTTTAGGAGCCTTGAGGCTGATGGGTAGCTCTTACACAGCGGACAATTCGCTTTTCTAATAATAAATGCAGAATAGTGCCTTTATTATAAAGAAATGGGAATTATATAGAAACTGTTATCAAAGACTATGTTTATATACTTTATTTGCTCTTGGTAACTATTTACAATGGGAACCTCTTACACATGCATTCTGCTTTTAACAGAATAAACAGAAATAGTTATCAGCCCCGTAATCTAGCTCTTTCTTCTTTTTTTCTTCCCATTTGTCCTCCCAGACTGGTTGAACAAAGCGTGAGAGATCTTGCATGTTACCAATTTAGGAACAGTCTAGAGGTTCAAAGAAAAGCTTTCTTCTTGTCTTTGCTATCTCTTTCCCAAACCTGTTCATTCACTTCACTAACTCAACTTGACCTTGGGGATCCAGCAACCAGTAACTCTAGCAGAGAGTTCACAGTCTGACTAGGGGGATGGGTAAGTGCATGACAATGATGATAGGCATGAGAGAGGTGTGTTTAGAGCACTGGGGGGGAGCACTCTGCATGCCAATAGGGGTCACACAAATGGCAAGGCCATGCTGAGATCATCCCTCATAGCGGAGAGCTCTTGAGCTGAGCAGTTGTTAACTAGGTAGATGGGAGAGCAGTAAAGTTCAAAGGCAACCACCTCTCCAAGATGTGCAGGTATGAGAGAAATGCACTACTTCTTTTCTCGCCTCATTCATTTTGGCCTCATACCTTTTTAAGAATGCCAAGAGAAAGCAATGAGACAAGAAGTCAAAGGAAGAGGTGAAATGAAATATAAACAGAACAAACAGATCTTGTTGCCATCTGTGGGAAGGTAGCTGCTTGACAACAGTTATCTAATTTCTCTTCCCAATAGCTAGTGTAATGAGCAAAGAAATGGAGAAACAGTTACATTCACATAAAAAACCAGGGCAGGTACCATCCAATTGTTAGAATTTTTGTTAATTATGACACATATGGGATCTGCTTAAAAAAAGATAATCAGGACTGCCTTGCAAATCTCTTTTGTTAGAAATTAGAGGCTTTCAAAAATGAAGAAGAAATCCTAAGTTCCATAAATATACATTAGTTTACGTGGCCTAGGGCTTGAGTTGGAAATGGACCATCAGGTCATAGGTAAACCCTCTTCCTCGCATGTCTTGGGCAGCTGCATTGCCCAGGAATCTCAGAAATGAGGTTTATCTACCAGGACTGCCCACTGCCTGGATCTCTCTGCACTCAATTTGGGCTACTGGAGGAAGGAGCTGGAAATCAGCCTTCCTTATGAAGACCTGGGAGAGTTTGGGGAAGTCCAGATGTGTGTAAACACCCTATTAATGGGAAGATATACCAGGCCCCTGTCAAAAAAAAATGAGTAAACAAAAAATATTTCTCTCACAAAAAGTGGAAAAAAATTAGACGTTAAGAAATGGACTTTTAAAAACAAATTATTGCAGAAAACAGAAATAGATGATTACAAAAAATATTCAAAATGTTGAAATTCAGGCATATTCATTGTTGTATATTTGTGTGTGTGTATGTATACACGTGTGTATGTGTTTTGCTATCTAACACCCAGACTCCTTCCCTTCCTATTCTCACCATCTTGCTTAGGCATCAAGACCGAGCTTTACATTAAAGAAGCCCAAGTTTCCAGGTTCTCCCCGACTTGCCTCCAAACTTAGGGGGGCACATGACCAGGATCAGTCAATCAGATGTTCCTGACCATGACTTCCAGTCTTGAGTAAATCGGCAAAAGCCAAAGGCACTTGAGAATTCACTCACTGACATGGCACACGGCAGCCACGGTAGAGAGTAGAGGTCCTGGTGCAAAGACGACACCAGAGCCCAGTGCTCCTGCGGTGTGGCTTTGACACAGTGCCTCCTGCCTCACCTTCCTGGATTTTTGCCCATTTTCCAAGTTTGATTCATTAGTCTTCCCGCTGATTCGGTGAACTTCACAATATTCTTCCAGTAATTACTTTTCTGCCAAGATTAGGCATAGTTAGTATTAACCAGTGGCATCTAATACAACAACTAGCATAGTTAATATTAACCAGTGGCATCTAAAACAACAACTAGCATGGTTAGTATTAACCAGTGGCATCTAATACAACAACTAGGAGGTATATTTTTAAAAAGCTCTGACTAAAGAAGAGGTCCATTTGCACTCTCATGTGCCCTTTAGAGTGTTCACAAGGATAAAAATGTGAAAACTTGCTTTTTTATTGAAGAACAGTTGATTTATCATGTTGCATTAGTTTCTGGTATACCTGTCTCTTATACACATCTAGATGTGTATAAGAGACAGGCACAGGCTCTAGGGTGCAAGGGCTTAAGTAGTTGTGGCACATGGGCTCAATAATTGCTACTCCTGGATTCTAGCATACTCAGTCACTCAGTCGTGTACAACTCTTTCGTGACTCCATGAACTACAGCCTAACAGACTCCTCTGTCAATGTGATTTTCCTGACAATAATAAAGAAATAAAAATTTCTTTTTCCAGCCTGGCTCTAGAGCACAGGCTCAATAGTTGTACAACTAGCATAGTTAATATTAACCAGTGGCATCTAAAACAACAACTAGCATGGTTAGTATTAACCAGTGGCATCTAATACAACAACTAGGAGGTATATTTTTAAAAAGCTCTGACTAAAGAAGAGGTCCATTTGCACTCTCATGTGCCCTTTAGAGTGTTCACAAGGATAAAAATGTGAAAACTTGCTTTTTTATTGAAGAACAGTTGATTTATCATGTTGCATTAGTTTCTGGTATACAGTGAGGTGATTCAGTTTTATGTATATATATTATATGTATATATATATATTCCTTTTTACATTCTTTTCCATTATGGTTTATCATAGGTTATTGAGTATAGTTCTCTGTGCTGTAGAGTAGGACCTTGTTGTTTATCCATCCTGTATATGCTAGTTTGCATTTGGTCCTGAACTCCCAATCCTTCCCTTCCCCACACCCCTTCCCCATACCCCTTCCCCCTTGGCAACCACAATCTGTTCTCTATGTATGTGAGTCTGTTTTTGTTTCAAAGATATATTCATTTGTGTTGTATTTTATATTCCACATATTTGTTGTTATTCAGTTGTTCAAGTGGTGTCCACCTCTTTGTGACCCCATGGACTGCAGCATGCCAGGCTTCCTTCACCATCTCCTGGAGTTTGCTCAAACTTATGTCCATTAAGTCAGCGATGCCATCCAACCATCTCATCCTCTGCCATCCCCATCTCATCCTGCCTTCAGTCTTTCCCAGCATCAGGGTCTTTTCCAATGAGTCAGCTCTTTGCTTTCTGCCATAAGGAGTGTCATCTGCATAACTGAGGTTATCATAACCTCATATTCCATATATAAGTGATATCATATGGTGCTTGTCTTTTTCTTTCTGGCTTACTTAGTATGATAATCTTTGGGTCTATCCAGTTCTTTTCAATGGCTGAGTACTATTCCATTGTAGCATTCCATCTTCTTTATCTGTTTATCTGTAAATGGACATTTAGGTTGTTTCCATGTCTTGGGTGAACTTCCCAAATGGCCCAGTGGTAAGAATCTGCCCGCCAATGCAGGAGATGCAAGGGATGAGGGTTCGGTCCCTGGGCCTGGAAGATCCCCTGGAGTAGGAAATGGCAATCCACTCCAGTATTCTTGTCTGGAAAATTCCATGTACAGTGGAGCCTGGTGGGCTACAGTCAGTGGGGTTGGACTGAGCACGCACACATGCACACGTCTTGGCTATTGTAAATAGTGCTGCTGTGAACACAGGGGTACATGTATCTTTTTGAATTATAGTTTTGTCTGGATGTTTGCCTAGCAGTGGGATTGCTGGGTCAGAGGGAAGCTCTAGTTTTAGTTTTTTGAAGAACCTGCATACTGTTTTCCATAGTGGCTAGACCAACTTACATTCCCACCTACAGTGTAGACAGGTTCCTTTGAAAACGTTTTGTCATTACTCATGAAGGTTCAGTACTGGAGTCTCCCCCAGGCTGATGTCCTGCTGACTTTTGCTCAGCTACCCTGTATTGTTCATGCCCATCTCACTGCCCACGAACACATCTCCTGGATCACAGCTGCTCTCCCAACATAGCCTTTGGCATCAACCACCTTCTGCATTCTTAGTTGGTGCTGTATTCCTCTTACCTGGTGGACAACCCTAGTTCCAACAGTTTTAATCACCATGACTTTAATGCTCAGCCCTGCACTACACCTCACAGCTCAACTGGGTTAGAAATGTAACCTAATTAATTGTGTAGAAGAAGCAGGTCTAAAATCTTTTTTTGAATGCAAGCCAGTATCTCACAAATGGGTGTTATAAAAGCTTTAGTGAAACGTCTCCTGGCTCAAAGAGAGACATGCCTGATTTATGATTTCTTGTTAGCACTTAACATTTTATTTGGATTTAGAGATAACTCTAGACACATCAATCAAGCAAGCTGTTTTCAGTCTTTCTTCTCAGCTGTTCCTGGTGCCAGATTGTCTAACAAACAGAGGCACAAACAGATGTAGTTTGTGACTGGTGGAGACCATTCTCAGTCATGTAGCAGGCCAGCTGGTAGTGCAAACCACAGTCCAGTCCACGCCTGATTCATAGGCATGAACAATGTGTAGATATCACACTTACAAAATAATAAAAGTTTATTGTAGGAGATTAACATTTGCTAGCAAATTTGGTAGTCAAAAATGGCATTTTATTATAACACATATTCATACAGTGAGACTGTGCAAAGTTGAACTTTCCTTGTTGTTATTCAGTCACTCAGTTTTGTCCAACTCTTTGTGACCCCAAGCATTGCAGTACACCAGGCTTCCCTGTTCTTCACCGTCTCCCAGATTTCCTGTCCTTCACCACCTTCCTTACCTAATAAAAAAAAAATATGAAGCTATCATAATTGGAAAATAGAACTTTGGCAAAAGAATCAACAGGGTGTATAATTGACAATCTGGAGACATGGCATATACTGATATGTATGTAAACACACAGACAGATGAATATATGTATGTATACATAGCACTTGTATGTGTAGAGGGGTATTGTTTTCCTCGGTTGCTTTATTGCATGTAACAAAGTTCACCAATCCAATCTTGCAACGTCCAAGAAACTCAGGCTCCCACCACACAGCTCCACCACTACCACCTCCCCTGACCCTTGGGGTGGGGGGGAAACACCAAAAGACCCCGAGTTAGGACGACAGTGGCGAGGCCCTCACTACATAATCTGGTACATTGGTAGGAGTCGCTGAACCCTGATGACCATCAGGCAGGTATGGGGGGACACATCACAGCACATGACGGAAGAGACCTCAGGTGCCAGGAACACCTTGGCTACCTTGGGTAGATGCTGACCAGATGGGCCATCTCAGCGCTCATCCATCACTGGTGGAGGGAAGGGAAGTTTAGACAGAGGTTAGCTGCTGTTCTTACATCTCCCCATGTACTTCCGGTCCCCACTGATGTGCTGCAGCCGCTGTTGGCCATTGGCTATGCCCACCAGCACCCAGTCCTCTCAAAGGCGGGGGTATAGGCTCATTATCTGGGACATGAACTGGTGTTCCTGGGGCTCCCTAACCCTCCTTGGGTCCCAGCACCGCTGGCAAGCGTCCAGACTGCCAGGTCTAGATGGCCTGATCTTTGACACAATGTTCTTGGTTCCACTAGAGTTACCTGCCAGCTCCTTACCACACCCTGGTCCTGCAGGTCCCAGATCCTGATAGTGCTGTTGGTGAGGCCATGTATACATATTTTGTAGTTTAGTATATGATAAGGTCATTGCAACTTTGTGAATAAAAAGGATTACTCAAAAATGTTCTGCCAGGGTATTTTCTTAATTATTTGGAAAGGAAATCTGCACTTTACATCATGTTCATAAGATAATTTCAAATTCCCTGATGGCTCATATGGTAAAGATTTAAACAAAAAACCAAACTATGTAAGTGCTGGATGAAAATATGGATAAATCTGAATGATCTTAGCATCGGAACAGATGTTCTAAGGATAAAAGCAATGTAAGGAATAAAGGAAGGCAATGATAAATTTGACTTTATAAAAATTAAACTACTTTGTATTATTAAGACACCACATCATTAAAAAACAAACTATTGGAATTCAAAGTTTCAGTAAATAGTATCCTTCTCCCCTGCCCAACAAATGAACCAGGTGAAATATAAAGGAAATGAGTCAATAGATAGAGGCTAAATATCGCATTATTATAAAGCTAATTTTGGAAAGTATTGCCAGACAGGGAAATAGACAAGTGAGTTTACTATCACAGAGCCCCTGAATTGGTTTATGTACCTGTCTACCCTGGAGAAGGAAATGGCAACCCACTCCAGTAGTCTTTCCTAGGAAATCCCATGGACAGAGAAGCCTGGCAGATTATAGTCCATGAGGTCGCAAGAGAGTCAGACATGACTGTGAGACCTGTCCACTCATAGGCAGCCTTGGAGCAACCCAAGTCTTCACATTTGGGGTTTGCACCTGTTGAACCTCCAGTGTGAGAAAGCAGAAATGAAGCTGTTCCTTTTTTCTCAGTGGGGGGGATGTTTGCTCTCAAATTAGAAAAGACTTGTAAGGGGTTGTTGTTTAGTCACTAAGTCATGTCCACCTCTTTTGGGACTCTGAACTATAGCCCGCCAGGTTCCTCTATCCATGGTATTTCCCAGGCAAGAGTATTGGAGTGGGTTGCATTTCTTTCTCCAGATCTTCCTGATTCAGGGATCAAACCCGCATTTCCTGCATTGGCAGGCAGATTCTTTACTGCTTAGCCACCACGGAAACCCCTTAAAAACAGTACTGAGCTATGTGTGCATAGATTTAGCTCCCAAACTCATCAAGTGGATCATGATCCTGCTTCTCTCTTAGGAAAAAGTGATAGCAAGATCAGAATATGTCCAGGAATCTAATGCACATAGAATTCATTATAGATATCAGGAGTGAGATAAGACCATTCTCTACCTAAGAGAAATTAAGGGTAAATATCTGTTACAGAAATTACTATTAATTACTCATTCCCAAAGAGCTCATATAAACTAATAAGAAAAAGTTTCTAACATAAAGTTTAACAAAGGACATAAGTTGTAGAATTACAAAGACCAATAACATGAATAACATGCACGATTGCACTCATCTCACATGCTAGTAAAGTCATACTCAAAATTCTCCTAGCCAGGCTTCAGCAATATGTGAACTGTGAACTTCCAGATGTTCAAGCTGGTTTTAGAAAAGACAGAGGAACCAGAAATCAAAATGCCAACACCTGCTGGATCATCAAAAAAGCAAGAGAGTTCCAGAAAAACATCTATTTCTGCTTTATTGACTATGCCAAAGCCTTTGACTGTGTGGATCACAATAAACTGTGGAAAATTCTGAAAGAGATGGGAATACCAGCTGTCTCTTATACACATNGCTGATCTCCTTCAGAATGGACTGGTTGGATCTCCTTGCAGTCCAAGGGACTCTCAAGAGTCTTCTCCAACACCACAGTTCAAAAGCATCGATTCTTCGGTGCTCAGCTTTCTTCACAGTTATGTTTATATTCACAAGATTCATTCTTAGGACACTTGACCAGAGAAGGGGGCCATATGCCACCTTTAAGCAAAGACACAAATCTGAAATCCCAGAGGCAATGATTATTATTTTAAAAACTATCAAATTTCTCATGCCTTCCAGATGGCGCATCATTTTTTCCCAAATGCATTCTATTATCTGTGTTACTTTCAGTATTTTTCTTTTAATGAAACTTTACTAAATGCCTCTAATTTGACTTATTTATACACAATCCAATTTATTTGACTTGTTAAAGAACTCTGTGGTGAGATCCCATTTGAACAGATGAAGTAACCGACACATGAAAAAATAAATTAGAAAGCTTTTCTAGCTAGAAAAGAACTGAACAGGGAATCAAAGCTCTGTGCTGGTAGCATGAGTCAATTGGAACTACCACTGCTTACCTACCTTGTAGGCATTAAGAAATGTGATAGCTGATTTGACATACAATGCTGTCAACTGGAAATTCTGGTTAGATTGAGTTCAATTAAAACTCTGCTAAATTTGTTAAATTTATTCACAAATAGAAAAATCTGTCTCAAGAGAACAAAACAGTAGTATTTGTATTCAGCGTAGTTAAAAAAATGTGTGTTCCAGTCCAAGTGTCTGAGTTCCACCATTGCCTCTGCTTCTAATTTATTGTGTAATTTACACTTAATTTACCAAAGATTCCCTGAAAGAGGAAACTGCACCCCACTGCAGTATTCTTGCCTAGAAAATCCCATGGACAGAGGAGCCTGGCCAGCTACAGTCCATAGGGTCAATAAAGGGTCAGACATGACTGAGTACACATGCACACAAAAATTTGTCTTTTAATCTGTATAACTGTGAAATACTACTTCTAAATCATAACTTTGTTTAAAGAAGCAGATGAAAAAGCATATAGCATAGGGCTTATTGCATCATAAATATTCAACAAGTATTAGCTATTGCTTTCCTTTATGTGAACCATATCATAATGAAGTAAATATGTCTTCTTTTCCCCTAATTTTGTGAAATTAAGTCAAAGGATGAAACCTTACTAGAATATAGTTCTATCAATGTGTAAAAATGCACTTGAGATACAGGTTCCTAAAATTTTCCTACAATGGATACATGATTTATAGAAATTAGTTCAAAAGAATTTAATGGATACCTACCTTGTGCAGGCAGTAAAGTCGAGTAAAATTATGAGATGAGTATTGTAGTATCCTGACCATTTAAGTAGTAATGCACATGTGGGAATCAGAAACATCTGCAAATTAATACACACTATCATAATAAAAAGATAGGCACAGCATGAAAAAGAAACAGAAGAGGGATAAGATATTGAAGGCTGTATGTGTGTGTGCCTGTGAGAATGTGTGAAGTGAAGAATTCGGAGGACATCTGATTTCAGAGATACAGAAGAAAGACATATAGGAGAGTCAGTAATGAGAGACTGTCTACAGAATCCACAAGCATAAAAATTGGCTTAGGTAACTAAGTCCTAGGACCTCAGTACTGATCACCCACCTCTGAGTTCAGCATACCTTTTCTCTGCGCTACTTCATTCTCAGACACTCTTGCTCTTTAAGGTACTAGAGGTACCAGAAAATCCAGCAAGGTACTAGAAAACACAGATTTATACCTTAAATTCAAGAAGAAACAACGATTTGTTTCATGATCATTTTTGAATTATCTCTATTTAGATCTATTTGGGGCACATGCATATTCCTGAATGAATCAATGTGAGATGTGGGATGAAATATTTAGCTTTTTCTAAGCTTAAATGAGAACCTCATTCCTAGTTCTGCAGTATGGCCCAATCAAACTACCTGGACTTAGTGAGGGAAGATGAGTGGTTCTCCCAACACAATTGATGATATCATCAGAAGTCTAACTGTATGCTTGGTTGTTTAAAAACAAACCAACCAACAAATTAAAACAAAACGAAGTCTGGGAGCATCATTGTTCTTGCATACAGTTGATGGATGAATTTAACATGGACTAGGCTGGAGAGGATTGCAAATCTTGAAGTAATAGATCCAGGGGCCTGACTTCAAACACAGTAATGAAGACTAATAAATTAGTCTTAACTAAGAAAGTTTTATGTATTATTTGTCACTCTTAATACACTGCATTGTTTATAAGCATCTGAAATCACAGTTATCACTTCATAATCTTCTCTGAATAATTTTTTGACTAATTCATGGGCCATTTGAACACAGTTCTGATTCTTAACCAAGAATACCTTCATATTAGTTTCATACATTCTCCTTTCTCTCTACATTTTAATGAAATAGCTTTTAATCAAATCACCAGACTCATGCCAGATCCATTCTTCCTGGACTTTGTGAGAAATGCCCAATCTCTGCCAAGTCTCCCAAACCAAATTCATTTCTTCAGCATGATCCACCAAGCCAACACTTCATTTTTCACAGGCTCTTTTCACTTTCAAAGTCATAGTATTCAATGGGAAAATGAGATAAAAACACCATCTGTGTCACCCTGAAAATTAATTCAATTTACTAGATAAGACTGCAGGTTTATTTTAGCAAGATCACTTGTTCCTTCACCAGTCAAAAGGGGGTAGGGGTTGACAGGTTTGATAAATCTTGGCATGCTCTCTGTCATTACTTGATAAAACATTTCTGAAAAGCGAGATTTTTCAAGATTAACTTCATGTGGGTTTTGTCTTTTAAAATCCTGACCTTATTTCTCAGAAACTGTCACTTAATTTCCCAAAGAGTTAGGAGATTATGTCATGATTTACACTAAATTAGTGGTTTCATTATTGTTGTTGTTTTTATCCTTTGCCTCTGGATGTCTAAGAATCACAAAAAGGGAGCTTCTTAACTATCAAATAAGCTATTAATTTCTGCTTCTTTAAGCCAGTGATATCAATTCCCTGTCAAAGATAAGGAAGGTTTACAATACTGCTTTTTTATCACTGTTATTCCTTAACATCATTTAGAGATTATCATCCTATTATACCTCCATGCAGCTTTAATGTAGCACTCTAAAAGTGTTATCTTCTTCCTGTGACACAGATCACATGGAAGTTGAGCTGGATTCCTGCATTTGTTCCTAGTCTTTTCACCTAGAGATCCCACTCAAAGGAAATTCAGTAAAGCCTACTCAGCTTAAATTTGTCGTAGATTTTTTTAAAATTTCAATTGGATATTTTTGTTAGTGATTACATTACAAAAAATCAGCATGAATTTAGTAGACTTTCAATCCTTGCAAGGTTATATCTGAGAAGCATTTGTAGTGAACCGATTTCTCACTTTAACATGGAGTTAATTTGAAAAAATAATAAGTGATAATTCTTTGCTTTTTGGTTGTAATATAACTAGCAGCATTCTGTTCAGGGTGTTCACTGATAAAATAAACGTGATCTGCTAGGGACAGCTGGTGGTAGGAGTAGTCAGTGGTATGGCTCCTGCCAGCTCTCTGTTGTAGCGGCCAATATTTCTGTGGCCTGCACCATAGTTTGCGAGACATGCAAAGCTTCTAGGTTATCTGGTAATCTACAGGACGAATCAGAGAGAATGGTAGAAATAATTATTTAGGGTGAATGTGAAATTAGAGCAGGAAACCAGTAGAGAAACTTAAGAAAGTCTACATCTCATGTAACAGTATTTTCTGTTGTTTGTAATATCTTGTTCTATGGATAAACTGAGATTTTAAAATTTATTTTATTGTTGGGTAGCACTCTTATTTCGCAACAAACCCTTTGAGCAGCAATAAATTAAAATATAAGGAAGTACATGTTTATTTACTAAAATTCTGTTTCTTAAGTTGAGAGTTAATTTTAACATATAATTTTGCACATAATTTTATTGGCATTTGTAAACTACCACAGAGATTCCAATAACATTGATTCTATAAATGTTTGAAGATGCATCAGTATCTACTTCAAAAATTTCTACTATTTTAATGATTGTCTAGAGATCACTGTAAAGTATATAGATGCTGAAGTTGCATTGACATATGATTATATAAAGCATAATTTTTTATTTAAATAAAATACAGTAATTAATATGTCTGTTTTGTCCTTACACAAAAAAAGAATTAGGGGTTGAAATGGTTTATTTCAGGAGTGGAGATATAATGACTGAACGGTAAGCATACTAATACTAGCCTTTCCCTTCTTCAGGGGATCTTCCCAACACAGGGATCAAACCCAGGTCTCCGTCATTGCAGGCGGACTCTTTATCAGCTGAGCCACAAGGGAAGCCCAATCTAATACTACCCCCTGCCACAAAAAAAAAAAAAAAAAAAAAAATGGACACACGCTAATGCTAATCCTTGGAAATTTGGAATATTCTGAAATATACGACTTTATCTGGCAGATGGAACTTTGCAGATATGACTAAACATCTTAGATCCCTATATGTAGAAAGACAGAGGCAATGGTCAGAGTTAGAGAGACTTTAAAATGCTGTGCTTCTGGTTTAAAGATAAAGGAAGAGGACACAAGCAAACAAATGCAGGCAGTCTGTAGCAAATGGAGGAGGCAAGGAAATGGATTCTCCTGACAAGGCTCCAGAAAGAATGCAGTTCTGTCAACACTGATTTTTAGGCTAGTCAAAACCATTTTCTATTTCTAACTTCCAAAACTGTAAGATAATCATTTGATATTATCTTAAGCCACTAAGTTTGGTGATTTGTTACAGAAGCTATAGGACACTAATGGAGTCTGTGAAAGATAACAAGGAGGAGAAAGTAGGATCTGGTAGAGAAAGGCTTCAGATTTTAAGGCAGATATGACACCTGTAAAAAAAAAAAAAAAGTAGAATTAGTTTACTCAGGCTATCATAGCAAAATAACCCAGATTTAGTGACTTAAATGAAAAAAAAATTCTGGATGTTATAAATCCAAGATCAAAGTGCTGGTTGGGTTGGCTTCCTCTGAGGTCCCTCTCCCTGGCTTGCAGATGTTTACTTTCTTGCTATGGGCTTCCCAGGTTGTACTAATGGTAAAGAACTCACCTGCCAGTGAAAGAGACATAAGAGACCTGGGTTTGATCCCTGTGTTGAAAAGATTCCCTGGAGGAGGGCATGGCAACCCACTCCAGTATTCTTGCCTGGAGAAACTCCATGGACAGAAGAGCTTGATGGGCTTCAATCCATGGGGCTGCAACAGAGTTGGACACAACTTAGTGACTAAACAACAAAACAACATACTGAATTCAACCCCACTGTAATGGCCTCATTTAACTCAATCACTTCTTTAAAGGTTCTATCTCTAAATTAAAGACACTCTGATGTATGGGAGTTTGGGCATTGATATATGGATTTGAGGAACACATTATTAATTCCATAACAGGGAAGAAGGAGAACTGGCAGAAAGCAAGACAGATTGTAATGTAAAATCTGATGAAGTCTCAGTAAAACCAATTGCCCAGAATAAAGATTGCCCAAGGAGTCTCTAGTTGCACAGAAATTGTCAGGCCCTATTATCGCCACTGTGTTCAATCATTGTCTCTGGCCTCCCTGAAAAGGAGCAGGGCCTTAGCTCAAATGCTGCAGGAGGTCCCAAATGGTGCAGATGGTGGCTGTTTTCTAACTATGGATACATTCCTTTCAGAAGGAAATGCACTTTTTATTTTTGAAGGCAAATCAAAATGACACATCTCCATTACTGCTACAATTAATTTTGCTCTTTTTTAGTTCCAGTTTTTTTTTTTTTAAATGCACATATGAAATGTGAAACAATAGCTGTTAACATCTTGGCATCATTAGCAGAATAACTGAATGTTGCCAGTTTTATAACATATTATATGACAGATGCTTCAAACACAAAATCAGTTAACTTAATTTCAATAATGGTTTATATTGTTATACAATGGTCGTATAGCATTTGGAAATTCATTCTTCAAAGGTGAAACTTTTGTTATTATTGTAAATAGTATTGTAATCTCAGTTAAAAGGTTTAACATTGAAGACAAAATTACTTGTCTTTGAGATGATAATTAGAGAACAAATAGTATAGTGTAGCATAAAGATTAAAAAAAAAGTGTTGTTACTAAATTAAGACTTATGGAACAGATATATATTTGGAGTTGTCATAAACAAATGTGCATCTCTATAAAATACAACTTTCTAACAAACAATTAGAAGCTACAGTAGTCAAAATATACACATACTTTATAAGTAGACAGGATAACTATACTACAAAATTTTGGATGAAGCTGAAGCTTAATATAAATTATATTTCCTTTACTGCCAACATTAGTTAGACTTTAGAAGTGTTTAATCATTTGGATAACTATTTGTTCAGTAAACTTGTGTACATATTCAGTTCAGTTCAGTTGCTCAGTCGTGTCTGACTCTTTGTGACCTCATGAACCACGGCACGCCAAGCCTCCCTGTCCATCACCAACTTCTGGAGTTTACTCAAACTCATGTCCATTGAGTCGGTGATACCATCTAACCATCTCATCCTCTGTCCACCCCTTCTCCTCCTGCCTTTAATCTTTCCCAACATCAAGGTCTTTTCAAATGAGTCAGCTCTTCACATCGGGTGGCCAAAATATTGGAGTTTCAGCTTCAACATCAGTCCTTTCAATGAATACCCAGGACTGATCTCCTTTAGGATGGACTGGTTGGATCTCCTTGCAGTCCAAGGGACTCTCAAGAGTCTTCTCCAACACCACAGCTCAAAAGCATCAATTCTTTGGTGCTCAACTTTCCTTATAGCCCAATTATCACATCCATATGTGACTACTGGAAAAACCATAGCCTTGACTAGGTGGACCTTTGTTGGCAAAGTAATGTCTCTGCTTTTTAATATGCTGTCTATGTTGGTCATAACTTTCCTTCCAAGGAGTAAGTGTCTTTTCATTTCATGGCTGCAGTCACCATCTGCAGTGATTTTGGAGCCCCAAAACATAAAGTCTGTCACTGTTTCTGTTGTTTCCATCTGTTTGCCATGAGTGATGGGACCAGATGCCATGATCTTTGTTTTCTGAATGTTGAGCTTTAAGCCAGCTTTTTCACTCTCCTCTTTCACTTTCAAGAGGCTTTTTAGTTCTTCTTCACTTTCTGCCATAAGGGTGGTGTCATCTGTTACTGATTTTTTAATGTCTTGAAAATATAGAAATTTTACTCAAAATGAGTTGAAAAAGTATAACAAAGCAGTCAATGAATACAGCACCAAAAAAAAAAAAAAAAAAAA
>SJYX01018041.1:18125-34242 GCA_006410675.1 Oreotragus oreotragus | reverse complement strand
GCACCAAAAAAAAAAAAAAAAAAATTACTGTTAGAATTGACCAGGCTCCTCTGTCCATGGAATTCTCCAGACAAGAATACTGGAGTGGAGATCTCCCTTCTTGAGGAGATCTTTCTAATTCAGGAATCAAACCTGGGTGTCCTGCACTGTGGGCATATTCTTTACTGTCTGAGCTACCAGGGGAATCCTTAGAGAACTGCAATGTTGGAAACAAAGCTTTTAAACAAGAAGGGATTAACAGCTATTTACAGAAAAGCAAAATGGTAAAATCTGCAATCATATATAAGCCTTCTTATTTAAACTATGCATATACATTTTAATAATATTTTAGCTTTTGAGAAGAATATTTGGATGCAGCCGCATTTCACTGGGTATATTTATAGTCTGTACCAGAATGGAGTTAGATTGAGAAAACTCATGATTTTGAAGCGTTTAAGTCTGGGAAATACTCAAGATACCTTAAATATAGACAGGAGTTTTAATAAATTTTTCATTGTAAAAATTTGTCTTAGAAATTTTGCTGAATGAAAGTAAAAGACAATACCTGTGTAAATAATAGGGCTAAAATATTTATTTCAATTTTGAAAAAAAAATTGATAACATCAACCTAACAAAATGTAGCTGAATTTGCTCTGACCTTATCTCAGTAACACTGATGAAATTTTCCCTCAATTAAAAGTATTATGTCAGACAAAGAAGAGTAAACTGAAGATTCTATAATTTCAAACTTTAACCACAAAATGTAACTTTGAAAAATATTGCAGGTAAATTTTTTAAAATAAAGAAACTATTTATAAAAATGTGGCCTTACAAAAATGGCAATGATAATGTAATATGGACAAATATAGAGGAGACTAATTTAACTACAACATTATACGTAAAGATAATACTTTTGTTTATGTTTTGTATTAATATTGAGAAAATTGCCATAAACTAGGTTTTAAAATTTGCTTCTATTTAATGTGCAATATGTTTATATATATGAGATAATTCTAATTTTGAAATAGTTTATTCATAGAGAGTTTAGGCCAATGAATACAAGTCAACAAATTTATAGATCAATAAGTATTTCAAATATTGTATGTTTGAAATTAGTTAACTACTCCATTTTGTCCTTAAAAGTAGCTTACTATAGGCAATAATTTACTTGTACTTGCCCTACATAAGTGTCTTGAATGATATTTTGTGATTGTCATGCTTGCAAAATGAAATAAAAGCTCTGGTAATCAATAGAAAGTCATTTAATAAGAAAATGGAAGTTTTCATTCTTTACTAGACAGGAACAGTTGCTTGCAAGAATTAATTTATTCCCAATGATTTAAACTTGGCTTCCTGAAGGGAATTCCTTGGTGGTCCAGTGGTTAAAAGTTTGTGATTTCACAACTTAGAGCTAGGGTTCAATCCCTAATCTGGGAGCTAAAATCCCATAAGCCACATGGCATAGCCAAAAAAACACACACAAAACTTGGTTTTCAATGAGCAAAATGAACTACTCAAAACTTAAAGCAAAAAAGGCAATAGGAAACATTGTTTCCACTTCTTATTAATAAAATTTGAGATCATATGTCGTGATTCAGAGGCCACTTCAGGATATCTTAAAACTTGGAGGAAGGTACATATTGTAATTGCATGTACCTTAGAAAGACCTGCTGCAGGGTCCAATTTTGACAATGGACTCAGTTCTCCCACTTTAAAAAGCCAAATGAAGGATCAGTGTCAGCAGCAAACACGTTCTAAGAGGCATCACTTTAACTGTATCTTTCACCAGCCATATACACCACAGAGAAGTTATCAGAAAATTAAGCATATTCTTCACTGGGACCAAATTTAGGGGAATGACTATTTGGTGACTTTACTTACTTGCTCATTTCTGCTTTCAAATACATAGCTCTATTTTCATTTTAAGAAACCCAACATTGATTCAATTCAATTCAAGATCAGATCTATGATGGTGCATTTGCTAAAATTGGAAGTAAAAGTGTTTTCTCTCCCTAAACCTTAATTCTTCTCACTAATTCAGGCCTTGAGAATTCTTCTCTGAATAATAATAATAATAAAAAAAGAAGATAAGTAGAAAGAAGATTGGTGATAAGAGTGATAATGTTTATGCATTGTTGAAATTAGCTCTTGGCTGGATTATAACACAAGTAAAGAGATGAATACACTTGGGACTTGGTGCTGCCTGGAATGGTCATCTTCATAGCAATTACTGAGAAAAAACAATTACACAGAGAGTCAGAGTCCTCTGCTGTATTTTTCTACATATCTATTACCTTATTATGCCTAAGCCACAAGTCCCTGGAGAGATAATGTAATTTTATTGCATACATAAAATAGATATTTCAACCTGGTTCAAACACCGCTGTTTTGTACCATAGGGAGAAAAAGCCAACTCTCTGCTAGAAACACATTTTGTTGCATTTAGAACAAATTGTTAGCATAAAAATCAACAAATATTAAATCATGAAAATCATAGAGAATATATTCTCTGACTTCATGGAGACTTATGGTAGAATTCAATATAAAAATAACTGAAGATCTTCAAATGTTTGAAATCAGATTGATTATATTCTTTGCAGCCAAAGATGGAGAAGAAAACTAAATACTGTGTATTTTATTAATTCATGAATTTGTAGAAAATATTTTGAACCAAATAGTAATAGAAACATGACAGATCTTAAACTTGTGTGCTGTAAAGTTTTTCTCAAAAAGAAATAAACTTCATTTCATATAATAGAAAAGAAAATAAAAATAAAGTATACAACTACAGAAATTANAGATGGAGAAGAAAACTAAATGCTGTGTATTTTATTAATTCATGAATTTGTAGAAAATATTTTGAACCAAATAGTAATAGAAACATGACATATCTTAAACTTGTGTGCTGTAAAGTTTTTCTCAAAAAGAAATAAACTTCATTTCATATAATAGAAAAGAAAATAAAAATAAAGTATACAACTACAGAAATTAGAAAGTATTGTCTGATTATACTCAAGAATAATAAAGATAAAAGCATTAATAAGTGATAGAGAAAACAGTACAACAGAGGTGGACTTTGAAAGGCAAATTTGGATTTTGCCAGTCTAATAAAACTGAAATATTCCTGGAAAAACCGAGAAAGATCACAAAACTGAGAAAGGCAGAGTAATAAATATCAGAAATTAAAAAAAAATGTGATGTCAATCCATATACTGCAAAGATAAAAAAATGGTTTAAAAAGAGCTTGTGATAATAATATTTTAAATTTGTATAAAAAATAAATTTCTCAATAAACACAGTTTACCAAACTGACACACAAAAAAAGCCTGAAGAATCTACCTTGTCCTATATATATTATATTCATTCAGTATATATATGATCCATATGGAAAAAATGAGATGGGCTCTCCATTGAGAGCTTCCAAACATGTAAGGCGTCAGCACGACCAATCCTACTCAATCCTTAGAATATAATATTAAATATGTTTCAACTTTTTATAAACACCACATAACCCTAACAAAGATTTTATAAATGGAACTGGAGAGGGATTTTTCTCAATTCTTGAGAAAAATAGTAGTCTGGATTTTTCAGACTATAACAAACTTCTTAAAGAGTTTTAGCCTACTCTCCTGTATCTTTAATTTTCTAAATTCATATCATCCACAAAACTTTAGCACACTGAATTAAGCAGTGTATATATAAATATATTATATTCAGATAATTTTGTATCTATTCTAAGAAAGCAAAGATTAAATGTCATTTGAAAGTCAACCATTTAATTTCTCACTTCTTGAAGAGAAGAAACAATAACTGAACAAGATTAGTAGGTGGTGATAATTCAGTTGATTAGAATGAAATAGGGGGATGTGATCAGAACTTCAGCCCAAGAGAACAGAGTATTGTCTGAAATTTAGAAAAAGCCTCGCTGAAGAGGTTGGTTATATTTAAGGTAAGATAGCAATAAGGCTTCCTTGATGGCTCCCACGGTAAAGCGTCTGCCCGCAATGCGGGAAACCTGGGTTCCATTTCTGGGTGGGGAAAGTCCCCTGGAGAAGGAAATGGCATTCCATTCCAGCACTCTTGCCTGGAAAATCCCATGGACGGAGGAGCCTGATAGGCTACAGTCCATGGGGTCACAAAGAGTCGGACACGACTGAGCGACTTCACTTCACTTCAGCAATAAGGAAAAGCCTCGGCCACAGGGACATTTGGTGGAAGAACATTCTGTATAGAAAACATAGTTCTTGCACAATGATTTGAAAAAGAGAGAAAAGTCCATCAGTGTTTTGTTTGTTTGTTTTCATCAGCATTTAGAGATACAAATCACTAAAAATTATTTTCTTTGGTGCACACTTTAGTTATAACCCTGATTTTCTTCAGACTGTCACAAACTTCTTAAAGAATTTTAGCCTAATCTCCTGTATCTTTAACTTTCATTAACCCAATGTAATGAATCTTACCAGTAATTCCATAAAAACTCATACTCAGCATTCATTACTATGTTCTTATTTATTACCCAACTATACCAATTTCCTAGGTGATCCCATTCACACATGAAAACACCAGTGAAGACTTTCATAGTCTGATATTTCAGCAGCACAGATTCTCTCATCAATGTCAGATTCATCCTCATGATTTCCTAGTAGACTAATGACTTTCTCAATGTTTCATATGCAACTAAAACTCAGAATCTCCTTTATTAAATGCTACTCTTTGCTTATTGAAATATAGTTGACTTATAATATTGTGTTAGTTCCAAGGAAACAGCAAACTGATTCAATTATATTTATTTCTTTTAGATTATTCTCCATTACATGATATTGAATATAGTTCTCTGTGCTGTATGGTAGAGAAATGTTCTATTTTATATGTGTGTGTTAGTCGCTCAGTCATGCCTGACTCTTTGTGATCCCATGGGCTGTAGCCCATCAGTCTCCTTTGTCCATAGAATTCTCCAGGCAAGAATACTGGACTGGGTAGTCATTCCCTACCCCGGGGATCTTCCTGACCCAGGATAAAAACCAGGTCTCCTGAATTGCAGGGAGATTCTTTACCATCTGAGCTCCCAGGGAAGCCATTTTATATATAGTAGTGTATAAATATCTGTTAGTTCCATATGCCTAATTTACCCCTTTCCTTTCCCCTTTGGTAACCATAAGTTTGTTTTCTATGCTTTTTTTTTTTTTTTTTGGTATAGATTCGTGTTATTTTTTAGATTCCACATATAAGTGATATTTGTCTTTCTCTGACTTCATTTAGTATGATAATTTCTAGGTCCAACTATGATGCTGCAAATGGCAATATTTCATTTATTTATGTTGTAGTAGTATTCCATTATGTATATAAATATGGATGACTCAGCAGTGAAGAATCCACCTGCCAATGCAAAAGACACAGGGGATGCAGGTTCAAAACCTGGATCGAGAAGACCCCTGGAGAAGGAAATGGTAACCCACTCCAGTATTCTTGCCTGGAAAATCCCATTGACAGAGGAGCTACAGTCTATGGGGTAGCAAAGAGTCTAACATAGCTGAGTGAGCACGAGCATGATAAATGTGCTCCATGTCTTCTTAAACCCATCATCTGCTGATGGACATTTGGATTGTTTCCATGTCTTGGCTACTGTAAATAGTGCCTCATGGACACTGGAGTGGGTGGTCTTCTTGAATAAGAATTTTAAACACTGTTTATTTGCCTTGTTTCCTATCTTGTTATGACACTACAAATCACCCAGTTTTTCAATTCATAAAGGTAGGCATCATTAATATCTCATTATCCAAAACGACATTATTCAATTACCAAGTCCTGTCATTACTAATGTGTATGTTTGTGGAAAATTCACTCATTGTTTCTGACTCTGTCCTAGCTGAATCTAATATACATTGTTTTCTGGATAATTGTCAATCCACCTGATTCAAATAGATTCTTCTCCCATATTATCTATCCTCATTCTACTCGTTCAGAAAAGAAATTTTAATGTAACTTTTTCCTTTAGAAGCTGGATCCTTACCACTCTTTTCAGTTCAGTTCAGTTCAGTCGCTCAGTCGTGTCCGACTCCTTGAGACCCCATGAATCGCAGCACTCCAGGCCTCCCTATNCTCGCTCAGTCGTGTCCGACTGTTTGTGACCCCATGGACTGCAGCACGCCAGGCCTCCCTATCATCACCAACTCCTGGAGTTTACGCAAACTCCTGTCCATTGAGTCCATGATGCCATCCAGCCATCTCATCCTCTGTCTCCCTCTTCTTCTCCTGCCCTCCATCTTTCCCAACATTACGGTCTTTTCCAGTGGTCGCTCTTCACATCAGGTGGCTAAAGTATTGGAGCTTCAGCTTTAGCATCAGTCCTTCCAGTGAGTATTCAGGGTCGGTTTCCTTTAGGATGAACTGGCTTGATCTCCTTCGCTGTACTCCCACCCAAACCCTACCTTGCTTTACTTCAGTCTATATGGTGCATGGTGCAATGATAGGACATTAGCTCAGGGCTGGAAAGAGCAGCAGATGGGCTGGTAAAAGTGGGTCTCGTTGGTTGACAGGTGTGTGCGGTCGGGATATAGACAGGAGTGCTGAGATAACATATCAAGACAGAACCTTCACTGCCTGACTCCTTGGCCGATCACATTTACCCAAGGAAAACGTCCCAGTCTGAGTTTCCGTGAAAGCCATAAGGTGGCCGTGCATGCTAAATCACTTTAGTCGCGTCTGACTCCTTTTCGATGCTCTGCGACTGTTTGCCCCCCAGGCTCCTCTGTCCATGGGAGTCTCCAGGCAAGAATGCATGGCAGTCCATTCCAGTATTCCTCCCTGGAGAATCCCACGGACATAGGAGCCTGGTAGGCTACAGTCCATGGGGTCGCAAAGAGTCGGACATGACTGAAGTGACTTTGCACACACACATGCCTTCCTGATTGGAAAGTTATGCTTCCTAAAGATAATCGTTGTTATTGATGGGATAGTGAGACCAATACTTTCCTACACAAACGCTGGCTGTATAAATTAACTGGGACTTCACGCTTTCTCTCTGTCTGTTTTTGGCTGTGCTGGGCGTTTGTCGCGGCTTTTCTCTAGTTGGGGCCTGCGGGGCTACCTCTAGGTATGCTGTGCAGTCTTATTGCGGTGGCCTCTCTTGTTGCAGAGCCCAGGCTCTAGGCTTCAGTAACTGCAGCTCCTGGGCTCTAGGGCACAGCCTCAGTAGTTGTGGTGCGTGGGCCCAGCTGCTCCAGAGCTCGTGGGATCTTCCCAGATCAGGGTCTAAACCCTTGTCCCCTGCATTGATGGCAAAGTCTTTCCCACCGAGCCACCAGGGAATCCCTTAATTGTAAATTTTTATCAAGAACTTTTTAAAGATAATATCTTTCAACTCACTAAATTTCGTTTTCAGGACTCTATCCAATGCAGAGACGAAAAGACATTTACATCACTACGTGATCTAATGGCTCCCAAAGGGAAATCTTTTGAAATTAAGGGATTTCTGTAGAATATAATATTATGTAGAAGTATTAAAAATTATGTTTTTGAAAATTCAGACTATTATATTTTATCCATTAAATTTTCAAATGTAAGAATAAAACTTACTTATTGTATGGTTTGCAACATGCATATCCCTAGCTGGAGGAAATATTCTGTTAAGTTTATTTTTTTTTCATAAATAGAATTATAAATAATTTTTTTCTCTCTACTTTTTTGACTACCTGAATTCCTCACCATAATTTTGTGTTACCTTTTAAAAAAAATTTATTTTATTGAAGTATAATTGATTTACAATGTTGTATTAATTTCTGTTGTGTTGCTTTTAAATATACATTTGCATGTATAAATTAATAACTTTCATATTTATACCCATCTTTGTAGCTATGTTCATAACACTCTAGGCAATTCTATATAGTATTCATGGGTTTTTCAGTTCTATGTCTCAAAAACATCTTGTGAATTTTGATTCATTTTTATGTTGAGTGAAATATTTTTCTTGAAGTATACATAGTAGATGTGTTGCTAAAGCTTTGTATAATCAGAGAGTATCTACTGAAGGCTCCACAGGTGAAAGGCAGTGGATCTGAGTGTAGACTTTTCTTCAGTCTTGTCTGGCATCTAATATTACATAGAAGTTGGAAGCAACTCTAGTTTTTGTGCCATTGAAAGTCACCTGTTTGGTTTTATTTTGTTTTTGGCTAGTTACGTGAAGACTTTCATTTTGATATCATCAAAATTCAAAAACCTTGCGGTCCACTGGTCACTAATTTCACCCCTAAGAGAGACGCTTGCTTTTAGTTGAGGGTCCGTGTTGCTTGAAATAAGGAAAGTTTGTGGTCACCAGAGGTGTCTGTACCAAGACTCTCAGGTGTATGCTTTCCCTAAGATCACCCAGGGCTTCAGCTCTGCTGGTGAAATGATAGATATCTACTCCGGCTAGTTAAGTAATCATTCATGAAAAACACTAGGGTGTATAACCCATGGGTGATTCTTTTTTAAATTTTTTAAAATTTTGTTTTATTTTCGGCTGTGCTGGGTCTTCATTGTCGTGCTTGGGCTGCTCTCCAGTTGTGGTATGTGGGCTTCTCGCTCTAGTGGCTTCTTGTTGCAGAGCATGAGCTCGAGGGCTCATAGTTGTGGCACATGGGCTTAGTTGCCCAGTGGCATGTGGAATCTTCCCAGATCAGGATTTGAACCTGTGTTCCCTGCACTGGGGCTTTCCTGGTGCCTCAGATGGGAAAGAATGCGCCTGCAGTGCAGGAGACCTGGGTTCAATCCCTGGGTAGGGAAGAACCTCTGGAAAAGAAAACAGCAACCCATTCCAGTATCCTTGCCTGGAGAACTCCATGGACAGAGGAGCCTGGCAGGCTATAGTCCGTGGGGTCACAAAGAGTCAGACATGACTGAGTAACTGACACTACCCCTGTGCTGGCAGGCAGACTCCTAACCACTGGACCACCAGGGAAGTCCCATGGGTGATTTTTTTAAATCCTGTGTTAGCTGTGTTCCAAGCCCTATTTTTATCATTTGCAGATGCTTTAGTGAAAAGACTTATTCGATCAGGACAACTGGATCTAAGCCATCACAAAGCATTGCAGGTCACGTATGAACTGTGGCTGTGTAAACCAGTCTTTTGATTTTTGCAAATGTAACTCCTGCCAAGTAGATTATACTGCCTTTGCTTTGTCAATAAAGCTCCTCCCCATCCCCACAATAGAGTCGCCTATTTTCCAGGCCATACTAGCAGACAGGTTGTTGTTCAGTCACCAAGTTGTGTCTGACTCTTCACGACCCCATGGACTGCAGCGTGCCAGACTTCTCTATCCTTCACCATCTCCTGGAGTTGGCTCAGACTCCATCCATCAAGTCAGTGATGCCATCCAACCATCTCATCCTCTGTCACCCTCTTCTCTTCCGGCCCTCAATCTTTCCTAGAATCAGGGTCTTTTCACAATAAGTCAGCTGTTCACATCAGTTGGCTAAAGCATTAGAGTTTTAGCATCAGTCCTTCCAAAGAGTATTCAGGGTTGATTTCCTCTAAAATTGACTGGTTTGATCTCCTTGATGCTTTTGAACTGTGGTGCTGGCAAAGACTTTTGAGAGTCCCTTGGAAAGCAAGGAGATCAAAGCAGCAGACAGCTAGAAGGAGGACAATCTGTCAAAAAATAAGCAAAATCTTCTGCTTTTAACTTCACCACCTCCTGTGGCATCAGGTCCTGGAATCTGTCATGTTCATTGGAAGTCCCCAGGGGACAGTGTGTGTGCTTGAATTCCCAGCTGAGGCTAGACCTGCTCCTTGGCGATTATCTTCCTGTCTTGCCCCAGCTTCCTTGGTCAGCAGCTTGCTCAGCCTGTTGTCAGTGCCTCTCATCACTGTTGCTGTATCTATTGCTCACTGTAATAATGTCGCCAGGCCTGCCTAAGGGACTGTCTCCTAATACTCCCTAACCTGTGGAAACAATCTTCGCTGTGGTAGCCAAGTGCTGCCACTGAGCACCCCAGCCACCAGGCACCAGCAATACTGTGCCACACACTGTTGTCTTACAGAGTCTTAAATAAAGTCAGCACATTAAGTTTTTATTCACAGGCCTCTCTCTCTGGCTTGGTTGTGGAATTAAAACCACAAACTCAGATGTTTTTGTTGTGTGGGTTTGGATCCTGGCTGTGTTACTGTGGGCAAGAAGTTAATCTTTCTGGTCTTCATTCCTAAAATGTTGTAGTAGAAGGAATAATAATAATAATATCTGCTTCATGGAGATGTTTTGATGAGTAAATACACCTATCCTGAAAACTCTGTCATTAAGTGAATACGATTATTTTTAAAAATCCATTGAATTACATGAGAAATATTCTATTCCAACTAGGCAGCTCCCTAAACATGAAGTGCTTAAGAGACACATCCTCTTTTATAGCATTTATATTATGGAATTAAAATTCTATTAATTAATAATGCATGTGTGTGTGATAAGTCACTTCAGTCATGTCCGACTCTTTGTGACACTATGAACTGTAGCACCCCCAGGCTCCTTTGTCCATGGGGATTCCCCAGGCAAGAATACTGGAATGGGTTGCCATGCCCTCCTCTGGATTGTTTGCCACTAGCACCACCTGGGAAGCCCAAGACCTCTGGGACAGTTTGAAGAAGCCATTGCAAAAACTTAGGAGACATTATGAGTAAAATGTTTAAAGCTACTGAAAAGATCAAACGTTTCTACCACTTTAGAAGCATCTCTTAACTAATAAATTAATAATATACCAATTGATGTATTAATTAGGTATACTAAGAATAATCCGTAGTGATGATTTCTAAGGCCCACTTGACTTCACATTCCAGGATGTCTGGCTCTAGGTGAGTGATCACATCCTCATGATTATCTGGGTCGTGAAGATCTTTTCTGTACAGTTCTTCTGTGTATTCTTGCCACCTCTTCTTAATATCCTCTGCTTCTGTTAGGTCCATACCATTTCTGTCCTTCAAGCCCATCTTTGCATGAAATGTTCCCTTGGTATCTCTAATTTTGAAGAGATCTCTAGTCTTTCCCATTCTGTTGTTTTCCTCTATTTCTTTGCATTGATCGCTGAAGAAGGCTTTCTTATCTCTTCTTGAAATTCTTTGGAACTCTGCATTCAGATGCTTGTATCTTTCGTTTTCTCCTTTGCTTTTCGCCTCTCTTCTTTTCACAGCTATTTGTAAGGCCTCCCCAGATAGCCATTTTGCTTTATTGCATTTCTTTTCCATGGGGATGGTCTTGATCCCTGTCTCCTGTACAATGTCACGAACTTCATTCCATAGTTCATCAGGCACTCTATCTATCAGATCTAAGCCCTTAAATCTATTTCTCACTTCCACTGTATAAGGGATTTCATTTAGGTCATACTTGAATGGTCTAGCAGTTTTCCCTACTTTCTTCAATTTAAGTCTGAATTTGGTAATAAGGAGTTCATGANCATTTTGCTTTTTTGCATTTCTTTTCCATGGGGATGGTCTTGATCCCTGTCTCCTGTACAATGTCACGAACCTCATTCCATAGTTCATCAGGAACTCTGTCTATCAGATCTAGGCCCTTAAATCTATTTCTCACTTCCACTGTATAATCATAAGGGATTTGATTTAGGTCATACCTGAATGGTCTAGTGGTTTTCCCTACTTTCTTCAATTTCAGTCTGAATTTGGAAATAAGGAGTTCATGATCTGAGCCACAGTCAGCTCCTGGTCTTGTTTTTGTTGACTGTATAGAACTTCTCCATCTTTGGCTGCAAAGAATATAATCAATCTGATTTCGGTGTTGATCATCTGGTGATGTCCATGTGTAGAGTCTTCTCTTGTGTTGTTGGAAGAGGGTGTTTGCTATGACCAGTGCATTTTCTTGGCAAAACTCTATTAGTCTTTGCCCTGCTACATATTAGGTGAATAAACTGATGGCAAAAGGGAACCAGTTTGATTTTAATTACTGCTCTATAAAATAACACTTTGTACAGTGCCTGGCACTGGAGGGCATGCTCATTAAATGAGTAAATGAATGATTTAAACTAATGATTCTATATCTGATACATTCAGCAAAGCACAAAAAAGATTACCTTACAAATGGACACTAAAGTTTTTTTTTTAACGTTTAAAACTTTTTTGAAATAATTAAAACTTACAGATATGTCTAGAAAATATAATTCTCAGTAACTATTTAGATTTAACTCCTCCTTAATGGGCTTCCCTGGTGGCACAGAAGTTAAAGCCTCGGAGACCTGCAATGTGGGAGACCTGGGTTTGATCCCTGGGTTGGGAAAATCCCCTGGAGAAAGAAATGGCAACCCATTCCAGTATTCTTGCCTGGAAAATCCCATGGACGGAGGAGCTTGGTGGCTACAGTCCACGGGTCGCAGAGTGGGACACGACTGAATGACTTCACTTCTAAGTTTTAAAAATAATAGTGATAATATTATACATTTTATGTGGTTGTACAATCCATTCTTCCCTGGTGGCTCAGACGGTAAAGCGTCTGTCTACAATGTGGGAGACCTGGGTTCGATTCCTTGGTCGGGAAGATCCCCTGGAGAAGGAAATGGCCATCCACTTCAGTACTATTGCCTGGAAAATCCCAAGGACAGAGGAGCCTGGTAGGCTACAGTCCATGGGGTCGCAAAGAGTCGGACACGACTTCACTTTCACTTTTCACAACCCATTCACCTTTTTCCCTTTTCACAGGCAATGTTCAGGTTGATGAGTTTCTAACCTATCCATATTTTTATGACTTTATGATATATGTCTAGCTGTAGAAAATATAAACCTTAAATTGAGCTTTTTTATATTTTCAGTTCAGTTCAGTCGCTCAGTTGTGACTGACTCTTTGAGACCCCATGAATCGCAGCACGCCAGGTGTCATTACATTAAATATATTTCTAAATGCTTCTTAATACTTGTTTTTGAGATTCTGATTTTGATAATCAGAACTTAAAATGTGGAACTAATTCATTTTAAATTCTGTATGTTTTTCATTGTGTTTTATTTATTTCCTATTACTTGACTTAAGTGTTTTGTAATTTTAAACAATTATTAATGAACAACTTGTTTATGCTTTCACTAATACATGCTTTAAGTGTTTCTCTACTTATAAAAGCTAACATGAGAGTCAATTTACACCTGTACATATTTTTAACATTTGCAAATTGCCATCATATCCATTTTCTTAGCTGTAAAATAATGCAAAGAATCAGATATTCTTTGCATTAATGTCCATGTTTCATCTTTCAGTTTCTTCAAAAGTGTTATTAAAAAATTGAACCACAATTAAAAATTTATGGACTTGGTTTTATAATTCTGTTTATGGCTTTTTTATGGATATTGAAAATGTATTTCTAAGTACATAGAGATTGAGAATTGATATATTTTCTTTGGGATGTTTCATTTTAAGTAATAACTTTTTTGCCTAATAATATTTTCTGTTTAAAAATCTATTTTGTCTGAATAATATAACTCTAGTTTTTTTTTCCTTTGCTTAACTTTATACTTTTCTAAAACTTAGTGTTAAAATTTACATCTTTATGCTTTCGTTGTCTCTGTGGGAGGTTTCTTCCATAGATATTTTAAAAATTAACCAGGGGCTAAGTGGCCAGAAAGATTTTTTAAATCTGTGAAAGTCCAAAAGGCACATATATGGGGAAATTTCACATTTACTTGAGTTCCAGGGATGTCTGAGATTTTTGATAATTTTCCAGCTACAGGTTCCCACACAATTTGAATGGTGTGAATTCAGATCACTCATTGTAAAAAGCACAATCTTGTGGTTCCAAATTATTCCTAGTGATTCTTTTCCTATCCATGGCCCAAGGAGGTCTGTTTGCTCCAGCTGTAAGTCCCTCAGCCATAGGAACACAAGGTTGTTTTAGAAGGGAGCTCATTTTCACCCAAGGCTAGCATAGTATTGGTGTAAGAATCTCAGTTTTTAGGAATGATTCTAATATCTGTCTGCACTGTTTGAATTTAATAATTGCTAAATACTCTGCATCAGAGTTTGTTTTTCATCTCTGGTCCCTGGAGATTTTCTTGTGTTGCTGTGAATTTGTATATATACTGTAAAATATTTTGTTACTATTTGATTGTGCTTAAAGTATGGCAGAGGTTTTGAAACACATGGAAGTAAATGAAGAAAAAACAAATTAGTAGTTAGCATTAAAGTGAAATCTGAAAATGACTTACAACAACAGGGTCCTACCTCATAATTGGCATCCTATACATGTGAAAACATTAAAGAAATTATGGAAAAATTCAAAGTGAGAACAATTAGCGAAGTGCACTTTGACATTAACCCAATTTTAATAATGTCAAACTCATGGAAAAAATGGAGCTTAACAGTGTCATTATTTTTTAATGACAGGATATATATAAAGATGATTTTAGAAAGTCATTTCAAAACTGACTTGGTAGATAAAGGTTTTAATAGTAGTGGCATTAAAAGAGAATTGATAAAGTGTTGGTAACACTTGAAAAAATGGTGGCTGACAATACAACAGAAGATCAAGTGTTGATTACCCTATATGCACCAAATACTATGTGAGGTGATTTATGTAGGTTAAGATATTCAATACCACCATAACCTTATAACCCAGCTATTGTTCTTATCATTCTGAAAGTGAAGAATATGAATCTCATAGTTTAAATGATGTTTAAGATTAGCTAGTAAGTAGCATATGAAGTCTAGTATTGTACCCTGTTTCATTATTTTCATAGTTTAGTTGTGTTATATTAATGCTAAATTTAAATAATATAATGTGCATATTATGAAATATTTAGGCATTCATGAAAAAATTTTAACTCATTTATAACTCATCTACTGAAGTGATAAAATTATCAAAATAGCACAGTACATATTTTAATTCATTATGTTCTCATGTTGATATATATATTTTTGATAAAAAAGAAGTTGAAGATACAGAAGACGGGTATAGGTGTAAGTGTAAATAAAAATAGAATACACTTGAGGTTTCCTTTTAAGTAAGCTTACAATAAGTACAAATATATAAATCATATTCTTATAAGTAATTAAAAATCTACCAAGACGATGATCAGCTTTTCCCAAAATCATGTTTTCCTTAAATTCCTTTTTTTACTGCTTTTTTTCATTCCTTAAAATGACAGTCATCACTCACTTCCCTGATCTTTCTGTCAAAAATAAGCATAATATAATTAAACTTTATAAAAAGAATTATTGACTTAAAGTGAGACACTTTTTAAATTTTTAAAAATTAATCATATTTAATTATTAATGACATCATTATTAATCATATATAACATATAATTTATAATACAGTATAATAATTAGCATTATAAATTATTATGACTTAAATTACCTCATTTTAAGCCTCTATGTTACATATACTATTTCATGTTAGAAAATGAATGAGAAAGATTCTTATTAATAACATATAGATTACTCTTTTTCAGTTTACTGAATCACATATCATCTACTACAAGATTATAAGGGCTTCCCTGATGGGTCATGGGAAAGAATCTGACAGCCAATGCAGGAGATATGGGTTCAATCCCTGGGTCATGAAGATTACCAGAGAAGGAAATGGCAATTCACTAAGTGATCTGTGTGGATCACAATAAGCTGCGGAAAATTCTGAGGGAGATGGGAATACAGACCACCTAACCTGCCTTCTGAGAAACCTATATCCAGATCAGGAAGCAACAGTTAGAACTGGACATGGAAAAACAGACTGGTTCCAAACAGGAAAAGGAGTACGTCAAGGCTGTATATTGTCTCCCTGCTTATTTAACTTATATGCAGAGTACATCATGAGAAACGCTGGGCTGGAAGAAGCACAAGCTGGAATCAAGATTGCCAGGAGAAATACCAATAACCTCAGATATGCAGATGACACCACCCTTATGGTATAAAGTGAAGAGGGACTAAAAAGCCTCTTGATGAAAGTGAAAGAGGAGAGTGAACAAGTTGGCTTAAAGCTCAACATTCAGAAAACTGAGATCATGGCATCTGGTCCCATCACTTCATGGCAAATAGATGGGGAAACAGTGGAAACAGTGTCAGACTTTATTTTTTGGGCTCCAAAATCACTGCAGATGGTGACTGCAGCCATGAAATTAAAAGACGCTTACTCCTTGGAAGAAAAGTTATGACCAACCTGGATAGTATATTCAAAAGCAGAGACA
>SJYX01018041.1:5114-17240 GCA_006410675.1 Oreotragus oreotragus | reverse complement strand
TAAGAAACACTGGGCTGGAAGAAGCACAAGCTGGAATCAAGAGTGCCGGGAGAAATATCAATAACCTCAGATATGCAGATGACACCACCCTTATGCCAGAAAGTGAAGAAGAATTAAAGAGCCTATTGATGAAAGTGAAAGAGGAGAGTGAAAAAGTTGGCTTAAAGCTCAACATTCAGAAAACGAAGATCATGGCATCCGGTCCCATCACTTCATGGGAAATAGATGGGGAAACAGTGGAAACAGTGTCAGACTTTATTTTTGGGGGCTCCAAAATCACTGCAGATGGTGACTGCAGCCATGAAATTAGAAGACGCTTACTCCTTGGAAGAAAATTTGTGACCAACCTAGATTGTATATTCAAAAGCAGAGACATTACTTTGCCGTCTAGTCAAGGCTATGGTTTTTTTACATGTATGGATGTGAGAGTTGGACTGTGAAGAAGGCTGAGCGCCAAAGAATTGATGCTTTTGAACTCTGGTGTTAGAGAAGACTCTTGAGAGTCCCTAGGACTGCAATGAGAGTCAACCAGTCCATTCTGAAGGAGATCAACCCTGGAATTTCTTTGGAAGGAATGATGCTAAAGCTGAAACTCCAGTACTTTGGCCACCTCATGAGAAGAGCTGACTGATTGGAAAAGACTCTGATGCTGGGAGGGATTGGGGGCAGGAGGAGAAGGGGACGACCGAGGATGAGATGGCTGGATGGCATCACGGACTTGATGGATGTGAGTCTGAGCGAACTCCGGGAGATGGTGATGAACAGGGAGGCCTGGAGTGCTGTGATTCATGGGGTCGCAAAGAGTCGGACACGATTGAGCGACTGAACTGTACTGAACTGAAGTATAATTCGAGAGTTTTTTTAAAGAAACAATTGAAATAGGTAAAAGACTTTAAGCTGAAATGCAAAATCCACACTAAAAGTATGAGTTATTAACTTTAATGTATCAAATAATCATATAATGATATAATATATAAAGAAAAATCAAATATAACTGAAGAGAAACATAACTGTTGAAAATGTTGGCCTCTTCTCCGTGAGAAATCAAGTAGTCAAAAATAAATAGCATTATATAGAGAATAAGAGAAATATAACAGGACTGCAAAATATACAATTATAGACCAGCCCTTTTCATAACCCCTGGGGATATTTACTAAAATTAATTATAAACAATACTCGAAAAATTTAATAAACTTTGCAGATAAATATATTTTCTAAAGTAAAATGATGCTGTCTTAAATAACTCTTGAGCTAATGCTACTGAGATATTTAGTGGCAATGATAACCTTAATATATACACAGAAGAGAAAGTCACGCACTCATGCCTGACTCTTTGCAACCCCATGAACTGTATATTCTGGCCTGAATTGTCCAGGCCAGTTTTAATAAACTTTGCAGATAAATATATTTTCTAAAGTAAAATGATGCTGTCTTAAATACTCTTGAGCTAATGCTACTGAGATATTTAGAGGCAATGATAACTTTAATATATACACAGAAGAGAAAGTCACGCACTCATGCCTGACTCTTTGCAACCCCATGAACTGTATATTCTGGCCTGAATTGTCCAGGCCAGAATACTGGAGGGGGTAGCCTTTCCCTTCTCTAGGGGATCTTCCCAACCCAGGAATCGAACTGGGGTCTCCTTCATTGCAGGCGGATTCTTTCCCTGATAGTTCAGGGAAGCTCTAATATATATAGACTGCTTACAAATTAAGCAGAGAAATCATGATTATTCTATTTTCCGAAAGATGTAAAAGACTCGAATATGAGTTTTCTAAAAATCAAGCAGATCATAAGCCTATTGAAAGTTATAAAATATTTAATAAAAGGTAGCTTTTAAAGTTAATTTTTGTACCTATTTTGAAGCAAATGTATTTTTTAAAAATAGAGTTAGCTTTTAAATTTTAATTTATCTTATTATTTTTGGCCGTGCTGGGTCTTCATCGCTGCATGTGAGCTTTCTCTAGTTGCGGCAAGCCGGGGACCCTTTCTAGTTGCTGTGTGTAGGCTTCTCATTGCAGGGGCTTCTTTTTCATGGATCGTGAGCTCTAGGGCATGTGGGCTTAGTTGTCCTGTGGCATGTGGAATCTTCCTGAACTGGGGATTGAACCCATGTCCCTTGCTTGGGCAGGCAGCTTCTTAATCACTGGACTACCAAGAAAGTCCACCAAGGCTTTTTAATATAATATTCAGTGTATATAAATAAAGCAAAAAGGAGAGTGTAAATTAGTATAGCCTTTCTTGTGACCAATTTGAAAACAATCCCTTAAAAATGTAGATATATTTTGAAACGGAAGTTCTACTTGTAAAACTTTCTCCTGTGGGGAGACAATTCAGTTTGTCGTGTTTGTGACCACGGTATTAAGCACAAGGATTATTTATGAGAATAAGAAATTGGAAATAACCCAAATATCAGAAATGTTATTAGTTAACTAAATTATGATATAGTTTTACAGGCATAAAACATCATGTTGCTGAGAAAGATGACATAACAATTTGTTTAAAATAACTTGTTCATTAAAAAAAAAAAATCCTAGTCATTAAGTTTTTGCAGGATATGTTCCATTTTTGTTTAACATGTGACTATAAAACCTGGCTGCAAGGAGATCCAACCAGTCCATCCTAAAGGAGATCAGTCCTGGGTGTTCATTGGAAGGATTGATGTTGAAGCTGAAACTCCAATACTTGGGCCACCTCATGCGAAGAGCTGACTCATTTGAAAAGACCCTGATGTTGGGAAAGATTGAGGGCAGGAGAAAAAGGGGACGACAGAGGATGAGATGGTTGGGTGGCATCACCAACTCAATGGACATGAGTTTGGGTAGGCTCCAGGAGTTGGTGATGGACAGGGAGGCCTGGCGTGCTGCCATTCATGGGATCGCAAAGAGTCGGACACGACTGAGCGACTGAACTGAACTGATATACTACAATAGTCCCAGTGATTTTATATGTTACTTATCTAACTTAAAAATTTCTTCCATCTGCTTAACTTTATTTTCTCATTATTCTTCAATACACTAGTACAATGAAAAAATAGTGACTGTTAATTGTTTGTGTTTTTTTTTAAGTCGCATCTCCAATTTTTAATTCATCTAGGAATTAGTTCCTCAAGTTAGCAGTGCCATCTGCTGATCATCTTGGGGCTGTTTCCTCAGAACAACAAAAACAAAATGTTTAGGACTTGGGGAAGATGGTAGTTATCAAAATTAAACATCATAAAATAAGAAAAAGAATATACGGGTAATCTTATGGAATTTACTTAATACTACATATTTCTGGTGCTGTTAAAAACAGTTTTCAAAATTTTTATTATGGAGTCTGTCATTCTTTCATTCCTGCATTTTATTCATACTTTTATCATCTTTAATTAACATTCATACCTTTTCATAGCAGTAATCAAAGAGAGAATATGAATTCCAGCCAAGTGTAGCTGCTGAGACAGCAAACTGTAATGAGTCACAGTTCTGAGCCTCATGGTAAAGTCATAAATGGGAAAATGAATCAGGTCAGAAGTTGGGGTAAAATAACATGAAACAAAGAAGGAAAAATTGTTTAGAATGGGGTAAAAAAAATGTGTTGTTGGACCTCTTTTATATAGTGAAGTGAGCACCTAACACAAATTGGTCTGCTAGCTTAGAGCAAATAAGAAAAAGATGTTAGTATAATACAGCTTATATTTTTCCATCTTGCCCAAAAGGGTGTAATAAAGGATTTGGCAAATGTCTTTTCAATTCTAGATTCATTATAATTCACATTATTCCAAAATTGACCCATCCTATCAAAAGGAGTAGTCTAGCTAACCTGAGAGTACTTCTTCACAATGAATCCATGTTCAACGAGTGCTTCATCTGAGTAACTCCAAATGCCTTCTGCATCATCCTAGAACACTACTTGGGCTCAAAGTCAAAATCACTATAGTTATCTTGCATAATCCATTCTGTGAAAATCTCAACAGCATTTACCCACTTGCAGTATCCTTGCAATTTCCACATGTTCCTTTGGTATCTCAAAGGTCATTAGTAGTGATTCCAGAATTGTAATAGCAATCTTTTGGAACACAGGCTTGAAGACTTAGATGTCTTCTGCTCTGAATCATCTCATGCACTTCACAGGATGTTTTTTTGCTTTGCTTTAAAAATATTTTTTTTTACAAAGTTACTTTTAATGATGATAATATATTAAAATGTTCCACTTAAACTTGGGAGAATTTAGGGAAGCTAATGTGAGAGTTGGACTATATATAAAGAAAGCTGAGCGCTGAAGAACTGATGCTTTTGAACTGTGGTGTTGGAGAAGACTTTTGAGAGTCGCTTGGACTGAAAGGAGATCCAGCCAGTCCATCCTAAAGGAGATCAGTCCTGGGTGTTCATTGGAAGAACTGATGTTGAAGCCGAAACTCCATACTTTGGCCATCTGATGCAAAGAACTGACTCATTTGAAAAGACCCTGAAGCTGGGAAATATTGAAGGTGGGAGAAGGGGACGTCAGAGGATGAAATGGTTGGATGGCATCACCGACTCAATGGACGTGAGTTTGGGTGAACTCCAGAAGTTGATGATGGACAGGGTGGCCTGATGTGCTGTGGTCCATTGGGTCGCAAAAGAGTCAGACATGACTGAGCAACTGAAATGAACTAAACTGAAGGCAATGGCAATGGTGTAAATTCATGCCTCTCGACATATCCTCTTAGTCAGAACAACAAGAAGAAATACAACTATATAAACTCTAGTAGTAGAGAATGTCCAAACTTTCAATCACTTTAAAACTAGAAAAATAAAAAAACAAAATACCAGTGACTGCTCCCATCCCTTATAGAAGTGTCAATGGGGAACCAAAGCAGTCTATTAAAAACTGCTTGAAGTGAGAAAACAGAAACTGGCAGTGGGCTTAAGGTTGATCTAGAAATTACTTCTAGAAAAAGAAAACCACACCTATGTATAAAAATACTGAAAAGGAAAAAAAAATACTGAAAAGGAGTACTGATCTCATGGAAGGGACTGAGAGATGTACAGAGGATGCAAGGAGGCAATTAGAAAAAGGTAAGTTTGGGGAGATACAGGGGTTAAACAGATGGGAAAAACATCCTGGAAAATTCAGAATAAATGAGAAAAAGATGCAAGAGAGGGAAACTTAAGATCTTAGAAGACAAAAGGAAATTAAAATATCAAAGAGCACATAATCATTCTCTTTACCCTCTACAGAAAAACGAAAGCCATCTAGAAAGTTCTATTTTGCTAGACAGACTGAAGAAGATACTTTTGAATTAAGAATCTTATAATTTAACCCTTTGAATGCAGAGTTCCAAAGAATAGCAAGGAGAGGTAAGAAAGCCTTCCTCAGTGATCAGTGCAAAGAAATAGAGAAAAACAATAAAATGGGAAAGACTGGAGATCTCTTCAAGAAAATTAGAGATATCAAGGTAACACTTCATGCAAAGATGGGCACAATAAAGGACAGAAATGGTATGGACCTGACAGAAGCAAAAGATATTAAGAAGACGTGGCAAGAATACACAGAAGAACTGTACGAAAAAGATCTTCACAACCCAGATAATCATGATGGTGTGATCACTCACCCAGAGCCAGACATCATGGAATGTAAAGTCAAGTGGGCCTTAGGAAGCATTACTATGAACAAAGCTAGTGGAGGTGATGGAATTCCAGTTGAGCTGTTTCAAATCCTGAAAGATGATGCTATGAAAGTGCTGTACTCAGTATGCCAGCAAATTTGGAAAACTCAGCAGTGGCCACAGGACGGGAAAAGGTCAGTTTTCATTCCAATCCCAAAGAAAGGCAATGCCAAAGAATGCTAAAACTACCACAGAATTGGATTCATCTGACACGCTAGTAAAGTAATGCCCAAAATTCTCCAAGCCAGGCTTCAGTAATACGTGAACCGTGAACTTCCAGATGTTTAAGCTGGTTTTAGAAAAGGCAGAGGAACCAGAGATCAAATTACCAACATCTGCTGAAAAATTATTAATGATAAAGAAATAAATAGATGTATGTCCAACTGGCAGTTGAAAAGCCTGCTATTAAATGAGTTCTGCTTAATGGGTGAAAAGGGAAATACAAACTGAAATTACAGAATTAATGAAAACCAGTAGCAATGAAAACACTATATATCAGAATCTGTTGAAGATATTTAAAGTATTGGTGAGAGGAAAACTCAAAGCCTTAAACATGTTTATGAATAAAAAGAATGAGGATAAATGAATTAAATAGCCAGCTCAAAATGCAAGAACAAAGTAAACCAAAAACAAGAAAAAAATAAAAGTAAACAACAAAAATAAACCAAGGAGATAAAAGTAAGTGTTAGTAAGTAAGTGTTAGTCGCTCAGTTGTGCCCGACTCTTTGCGACCCCATGGACTGCAGCCCACCAGGCTCTTCTGTCCATGGGATTCTCCAGGCAAGGATACTGGAGTGGGTTGCCATTTCCTTCTCCAGGGGATCTTCCCAACCCAGGGATTGAACCCGGGTCTCTCGCACTGCAGGCAGATTCCTTACCGACTGAGCTACAAGGGAAGCCTCATCAAAGACATAGTAAAGGTAAATCAGGAATTTTTGAGATTCAGAGTAGAAAACAATATCTCTACTTCATAAACAAAATCCTTATTCTGAGGTGAAATAAAATAGACAAAATACCTCTAACTTAAAAAGAAAGTAAAAGGCAAAAAAGAGTGGAGTGAAAACAAAATTGAAGCAGAAGGAATTACACATCATAAGAGACGGTTTTATGTATAGACTTCTATACGAGGGAAATCTTAAAACCTTGGTGAAATGGATAATGTCCTAAAGAATACTGGTGTCCTAGGGCTGCCGTAACGGAAGTACCGCAAGCTTGGCCTAAAATGATTTCTCACTGTACTCTGGGTTCACTGTTGTTGTAATAAGAATGAAAAACAGCCCAGTTTGTTTTTCTTTTGTGTGTGTGATCTCCATAACATTTTTGTGTTCAGGAAATTGTATTAAAGTATAATACATGTTGAATTTTAAGGCATAATCAATTCAGTGAAAGGCCTTGTGAGGAATAATGAAAGTTGGGATATTTTGGATTCTAGATTAAGATAATAACCACACCACGGATAAAATCGCATCAGTCGATCCTGCTGCTGGGTTAACTGATGGGTTTACTCTGAGGAAGCCATAACTGAAAGAGACACATGTTCCTCACTGTTCACTGCGGCACTGTTTGCAGTGGCCCGGGTATGGAAGCAACCTGAATGTCCACGGACAGATGAATGGATAGAGAAGCTGTGGCATGTACATACAATGCAATATTACTCAGCCATTAAAAGCAGTGCATTTGAGTCAGTTCTAACGAGGTGGATGGACCAAGAACCTATTACACAGAATGAAGTAAATCAGAAAGAGAAAAGCAAATATCGTATATTAACGCATATATATGGAATCTAGAAAGATAGGACTGATGAACCTATTTGCAGGGCAGCATTGGAGATGTCGCCAGGGAACAGACTTGCGGACACAGTCGGGGAAGGAAAAGGAGGGATGAATGGAAAAAGTAACCTTGGGACATATATATTCAGTTCAGTTCAGCTCAGTCGCTCAGTCGTGTCTGGCTCTTTGCAACCCCATGAACCACAGCACGCCAGGCCTCCCTGTCCATCACCAACTACTGGAGTCTACACAAACCGATGTCCAGTGAGTCAGTGATGCCATCCAGTCATCTCATCCTCTGTTGTCCCCTTTTTCTCCTCCCCTCAATCTTTCCCAGCATCAGGATCTTTTCAAATAAGTCAGCTCTTTGCATCAGCTGGCCAAAGTATTGGAGTTTCAGCTTTAGCATCGGTCCTTCCAATGAACACCCAGGACTGATCTCCTTTAGAATGGACTGGTTGGATCTCTTTGCCATCCAAGGGACTCTCAAGAGTCTTCTCCAACATCACAGTTCAAAAGCATCAACTCTTTGGCACTCAGCTTTCTTTATAGTCCAACTCTTACATCCATACATGACCACTGAAAAAACCACAGCCTTGGCTAGACAGACCTTTGTTGGCAAAGTAATATCTCTGCTTTTTAATATGCTATCTAGGTTGGTAAAATAGATAGCCAATGGAAATTTGCTGTAGGATGCAGGGAGCTCAAACCTGGTGCTCTGTGACAACCTGGAAGGGTTGGGATGGGATGTAAGGTGGGAGGGAGGTTCAAGAAGAGGGGGACATAAGTATACCTGTGGCTGATTCATGTTGATGTATGGCAGAAACTAGCACAATATTGTAAAGCAATTATCCTCCAATTAAAAATAAATGAAATCACTGTTAGTAGCTTAGATTATTTTGTTTCAGACATGTATGTGTGCATATATGTAACAAAACATACACACAATACCCCTTCTGTGACAACCTGGAAGGGTTGGGATGGGATGTAAGGTGGGAGGGAGGTTCAAGAAGAGGGGGACATAAGTATACCTGTGGCTGATTCATGTTGATGTATGGCAGAAACTAGCACAATATTGTAAAGCAATTATCCTCCAATTAAAAATAAATGAAATCACTGTTAGTAGCTTAGATTATTTTGTTTCAGACATGTATGTGTGCATATATGTAACAAAACATACACACAATACCCCATGCATATCCATTTGTAAAGTGGAAAAAAATACTTTTAAAATACTTTAAAATTTTAACTCACAAAATATAATTTTAACTTTATATTTTATGGACTTGTAACAAACAAATACTTAGATAACACAGGTTTAATTAGTGAATATTATTGCATTTTATGATATTGAATTTATATAATACATCTCCTTTGATGGACATTTATTTCAGTTTACTTATTCTTTTTAAATGCTTCACTGTTATAAAAATGCTTTGGTGAGAAAATTATTCTCTTAGGATTTAGTTTTAAAAATAATTTTTCTTTTATAATATTCCCAATATATTATTAACTGAAATCAAGTTGCAAAATTACTGTGAAGTAAAAGGTAGAAAAATTATACAAATGTTAAACAACCCCAAGAGTTTGTTAAAACATTAATAAAATACACAAAATTCTAATAATGTAACTGATACTAAGAAAAATTAATAATGTAATTGAAACTAAGGAAAACATGAGTTTGAGCAGACTCTGGGAGTTGGTGATGGACACGGAAGCCTGGTGTGCTGCAGTCCATGGGGTCACAAAGAATCGGACACGACTGAGTGACTGAACTGAACTAATAAAAACACAGATATAATTACGAAGGATAAATGGGACATACATACCAAGGGGGTAAGGCAGGGTGGGATGAAATGCGAGATTGAGATTGATATATACACTATTGATACTATATATAAAATAAATAACTAATGAGAAAATACCATATAACACAGGGAGCTCTCCTCGATGCTCTGTGGTGACCTAAATGGTAAGGAAATCCAAAAAAGAGGAGATATATATATATATATATATATTCACTGATTCACTTTGCTGTCAGTAGAAACACATTANATATAACACAGGGAGCTCTCCTCGATGCTCTGTGGTGACCTAAATGGTAAGGAAATCCAAAAAAGAGGAGATATGTATATATATATATTCACTGATTCACTTTGCTGTCCGTAGAAACACATTATAAAGCAACTATGTTCCAATAAAAATTAATTTTAAAAAGTAATATAATAAATGGTCAGTGAATGAAAGCAAAGAACATTTAAGTAAGAGACTATTATTCAAGATGAGTAGGTGAGCAAAAAAAAAAAAGAATCACATCACCTGGAGACACAGTGGCAGACTAGGAAGGAATTTAGACACTTACTTGGCTACAACTGAAAGGAAATTCCAGAAGAACTATAATAGCAAGAGAAGGCAAATATTTAAAGATTCAGTAGGAGATCATTCTCTAAAACTTTAGGACAAGGCCTGAAGCACAGGCGATCTGGCAGTTAGCTCACAGCCAATGTCAAAAAATCCTTTTTTTGGGAGGGCAGGGGAAACAAAAAGGTTTTCTCTTGCACCTACTCTAGGATGTAATTCTCACAGGCCAAAACAATACAAAAATTCACTTCTATAGCTCACCCGATTGCAGAACTGATATTTGTGATAGTATTTGCTAAGTTAACATTTTTATATATGGCACTACTTTCAGATTACATGTAAGTTTAGCATCCCAGGCTGCTTTTAGCATGTATCGTTTCTTTAAACCCTCATGCCTAAAAGCATATAACAACACTATCACCCACTTTTCATACTAGCGGAAAGCCAGAGCTATTTCTAATATTAATAACAGTTGCAATTACTGTTGTCATTTTCACTTTTTTTTTTTTTTTACTTTATTTGACTGTGCTGGGTCTTAGTGGCCCCACACAGGGTATTTGATTTTTATTGTGGCGTGCAGGATCTTTAGTTGTAGCATGTGGGATCTACCTCCCTGACCAGGGATAGAACCCAGGCCCCCTGCACTGGGGGAACAGACCCTTAGCCACTGGATCACCAGGGAAGACCACCACTATTTCTTACGGGGAGTTTTATGTGATTACAAATGAAAAATCTATATAATCTATGAATGTACAAATGTTACTACGTATTGATAACATCTGTTACTACTGCTAAAGTTAAACCTTCTGTAAATAGGAGGAGATGGATCATGTATTTGGTCTTGGGGCTTTAACTTTGATGCACCAAGGTCGTATCTCAGAGAACAGATGCAAAACTGCCCAAGAAAACTGCTAAGCTTCCAAACCTGAACATTCATACTTCCCTCAAATAATGATCTGGAAATAGAAGTCTTTCAGAGTTAAGTCATTGAGCCACTGGAGGGCAGCAGAGACAGAATTTTAATACACAAACTTCATTTATTAATAGCATTTGTTGACCAATTGGAAGATTTATTCATTTAATATTTCATGAGTACTTACTGCGTGCAAGGCATTTACCTTTTATTATGACTAAAGTCAGATGTAAACTTTTTCATTAATTATTTCTGTCATGATAGAAGATTTCACAGACATTTCTAGGTGAATCCCTACTATATATAGGATGGATTGAAATCTACAAACTTTTGCATAGTACAATTGATGTCATAAAATTATAGAATTTAAAGGTAGCAAGAAAGTCACAGATCACCCATACCACTAATCTCTCGTTTGAACAGATCATTATCTTTTCTGTTCTTTCCTGTGTGTAAAAGTGTTGATTGGTTTCCTTTTTGACCTTTTCATTGTCAATGTTTAGGAAAATACGGGAAAGTTAAAAAAGGAAAGTAAAATTCAACCAGGACATAATTTTTGTTAGTGCAATTCCTTCTTGCTCTGCTTTCAAAAAAGAGGAAAAGAAAATAAATTTAAGTTGATTTTGCAGTTGCCTTGTATTTTGACTCATCGTAATACATCAAAGCAAGAATCAGCTCTTAATCTTCTCAGTAGGAAAGACTAATTTCAGTAAAAACATGTTAATAATAAATTAAAAGTAAAATGTGTTAAAAAGGAGAATATGCTGAAGTCTGTGCATTGTTGTTCTTTCGTCGATAAGTTGTCCAACTCTTTTGCGACCCTATGGGCTGCAGCCCGCCGGGTTCCTCTCTCCATGGGATTCTCCAGGCAAGAATTCTGGAGTGGGTTGCCGTTTCCTCCTCCAGGGGATCTTCCTGACTCAGGGATTGAACCCATGTCTCCTGCTTGGCAGGCAGATTCTTTACTACTGAGCCACTTAGTGGAAGGAATTACCTAAGTATGTGCATTTACCATCAAATATTTTAGTCCACATAGTCAAGTAGCAAGGCCAAGGATAATTTCCCTTACTTCACTCACAAGCCACTATAAAATGACCTCATGAAAATAAATTGGAAAAATATATTTCATGTTTCCATTTACTCATTCAGCCAATTATCACCAAGGCCCTGTTTCACACAGCAAGATTTCCAGAACAAACAATTGTCCTTGAAGGGTAGCCACTCCAGTAGGAGAGGCAGAAAAGTTAATAAGTTTCTGTGTTAGATGCTCAAGGGTGGAAAGCAGAAGAGACTCACTTGATGGGTAGAACTCAGGTGTAGAGCATTTGGCTGCATAAGAGGCTCACCTTCAGTTCAGTCGCTCAGTCGTGTCCGACTCTTTGTGACCCCATGAATCGCAGCATGCCAGGCCTCCCTGTCTATCATCAACTCCCGGAGTTCACTCAGACTCA
>SJYX01018040.1:0-14367 GCA_006410675.1 Oreotragus oreotragus | reverse complement strand
GAAAAAGTTGGCTTAAAGCTCAACATTCAGAAAGCGAAGATCATGGCATCCGGTCCCATCACTTCATGGCAAATAGATGGGGAAACAGTGGAAACAGTGTCAGACTTTATTTTTTTGGGCTCCAAAATCACTGCAGATGGTGACTGCTGCCATGAAATTAAAAGACGCTTACTCCTTGAAAGAAAAGTTATGACCAACCTGGATAGTATATTCAAAAGCAGAGACATTACTTTGCCGACTAAAGTCCGCCTAGTCAAGGCTATGGTTTTTCCTGTGGTCATGTATGGATGTGAAAGTTGGACTGTGAAGAAAGCTGAGCGCCGAAGAATTAATGCTTTTGAACTGTGGTGTTGGAGAAGACTCTTGAGAGCCCTATTACTATCTCTGTAGTAGAATGATACCTATAGCCTGAAATATACACAGTAGCCCTTTCTCAAGGCTCTGCCTCCCAGGATTGATCTTTAAATCCATAACACTTTCATTGACACACAGACAAAAAAATTTTAGAAAGAAAATAATATTTGTCTTGGAAGTTTATAGGAACATAATGACCAAACATAACAGACTACTGCAGGAACAAAGGATTATCGCACCCCCTCTGGAGTGTTTGCAGTACCAAGAAGTCGGCAACAACCAGCCACACTCGCTTCTCCCACTTTTAGTGTAAAAAAGCCTGACTTCTAACTCAGGTGTTTGGGACACTGGTTCATCATCTTCTCAGTCTTCTGGCTTTCTGAATAAAGTTGCTATTCTTGGCTCCAACACTTCATCTCTCAATTTACTGGCCTTCATACGTGGTGAGCTGTACTTTGGACTAAGAAACAATAAGGATCTTGTTGAACCCAAGTTCATGGGCCCAATGCACAGCTGAGCCCAAACAAACCAAAACACTGGAGTCTGGAGCAGAGAAAGTTTTGATAGTCGCAGAGGTGCCAACCCAGAAGAAAGGAGATCTAGACTTGTCTCAAATACATATTTCTGGCTCTCCTGTGGTTTTTAAAGGCCGAAAAGGTAAAAGGGAGAGGTTTTTTTTTTTGTGATTTCAGTTTCCTGATGAGATCTCAGTTGCAGACTTCCTGGATCTGTCTTGTGGGTCAATGTGTCATTGGTGATTGTGATTGATCTTTTTCCTGCAAATCTAACTAGTAAATAATGGTCTTGCGATCCATTAACTTCTTTCTAGGAGACAGCAAAAGCAGTGGTTGAAGCATTTTATTATTTACTTAGAGGCTTTGTGATTCATGAATTTCAATTCTTAATTGACCCTCCTGATATCATCAATTTTATGTCCACTTGGGGCTAGCTGGTTGAAGCCACAGGACCTTATCTTGACAGTTTGGGGTCATAAATCAAGGCTTTAAGTTTAAGCTAACAATCATGGGGATGATTACCACGGGCTAGCTTTCCTTTGTTTTTGCATTCCCTCACCTTTCTCATTAGTATCTGCTTAAATCTGATCTTTGGAACTCAGGGAAGATCTAGGAGCTTTTTTCTACAAACAAGACATGGGGGACATGGAAAGGCTTTTGTATGTGGGAAGACACGACTGAGTCTTGCTTGGTTTCAGCAGCAGCAAGGAGTCTGATTGGAACTTGGGGGGTTTACTTGACTGCCTCTTAATGCCTCAGTGCCCACTGATATACCGGAACAGGGAACAGAAATAACATGGCGTAACAGATGCACAGTAACCAGGGACCCAGACACCAAGACCAAAATATCTGTGTTATCCCTTTTGGCAAGCAACCAACACTAGACCACTGATAGCTTATGGTGAATGATGTCAGAGTCATGGTCTCTGAAGAAGAAGATTTAGCTTCAGGACCAGGGACCAGGCTTGATCACTCAAGAGCTTTAGTGTAGCAGAGTTTTATTAAAGTATAAAAGGGACAGAGAAGAACACTTCTGACATGAACATCAGAAGAGGAATGGAGAGTGCCCCCCTTGCTAGTCTTAGCAAGGGAGCTGTATACTTTTCAACTGGTTATTAACAATGAATCAAAAGAATGTCTCAAGGTTGTAAAGGTCTTACCAGATCCACTCCCACAACTTACATTTTAAGATAATGGGATTAGAACTAACTAGAAAGATTTTACCAGATCCACTCCCATAATACACATTTTAAGATGACAGGATTAGTCAGAAGGTTCTCAAGAAGGAGACACTTGTCCTCAAGCAGGATACATTGTTGTTACACACTCATTGGTATAGAGTTTAAGGGAAAACATATCCTTGAGCAAGATGAGTTGTTTTGTTGTACAATCATCAGTTCTGGGCTTAAAGTAAAAAAACTATTTTATGTGACTGAGACTAAAGAATGTAGAAAAAAAATATGTTTGTCTTTTTTTCCTCCTTGAGAACCCCTATCTCCTCCTCGAGAGCCCCAGACTCCTCTTTCCTCCTTGGGGACCCTGGACTTCTCATCAACCTATCTAAGAATTGACTTTCTCAGCATGATCTAACCAAGGATGTGGGAAACCTACAATGGGCAGGAGAGAAGAGAGGCAATGAAGCAATAAAGGAAGCACTCCCTCANGAGAGAAGAGAGGCAATGAAGCAATAAAGGAAGCACTCCCTCAGGACTGCCAACAGCAGTGGGAACGGTCTTTCATCCACTCTCCTTTTACGAGGACTCCTTTTCGTAAATGTAAGCAAGTCATGGAGAGAGTGAAATTCACAGGAGGCACGTGTGTATCTGAGCAGTGCAAGGGTTTGTCTGGGGCAGAAGTCGTGCCCTGTTCTTGTCTCACCAGTTTTGACCACATCAGTGTACAATACTCCAACCTCTGAACACCGGTATCTGCATGTCTTCTGAAAGCTTCCTCTGGCCCCCAGGTTATGCCTTATCAATGCACACAGCATGCCAGAGCAGCAAAAGATGAATGTCCTCTGGGAGTTTTAGGGGAGGCACACTGACTGAAACCGCCCACCCTGGCCAGGCCCTTTAGTAACCATTCACATGAGTTGTTTTATGACAGGAGATCCTGGTAAGGAATATGGAATTAATAAGCCACCACCAACCAGAAGAGGTTGGGAAAGGTCATAAGGAGACACCGTGTGTCCGTTCACTTCCCAGAATCCCTCTCACTAGCATCCATCTAGGCTGAGCAATGTGTGTGCCACCAGGAAAGAGTCCAAATTAGAATGATTGGCCAGAGGCCATCCAGAAACTAATCCCATCACCATAAAACCCCGAACTATGAGCCATGGGGCAGAGCAGTTCTCCTGGGTTCCCTTGCCCTACTGCTCTCCATCCAGGTGCCCTTTCCCAATAAAGTCTCTTGCTTTGTCAGCACGTGTCTCCTCAGACAATTCTTTTCCAAGTGTTAGACAAGAGCCAGCTCCTGGGGCCCTGAAAGGGGGCCTCCCCCTTCCTACAACAGGAGGATTCATTAGCCAACAACTGGCTGCAGTTGCTACAGAAACATTCCACTTCCTTCCTCGCTTGGGGGGTGCATGTTTTATATCACATCCCAAAGTTCACTGGTTGGATGAAGCTCCAGCTACCCAGAGTGGGGAATTGTTTGAAACAGGCATCATTCTTTCTTGCCTCCCTCTTCCCTTTTTTTCCCTCCACTCAGCCATTGTTTTCTTTTTTTTTTTTTTAATTTATTTATTTAGTTAGTTATTATTTTTTTTTGTATTTATTTTTTTACACGAACTCCCAAACATGATCCCCCTCTCCACCTCCCACCCAACATCATCCCTCCAGATCATCCCCATACACCAGCCATTGTTTTCTGAGACCATCTTCCAAATAAACTACTTTCACACTCAAAACCTCAGAGTCTCAGGGTCTGCTTCTAGGGAAATCCAATGAGTCTAACATTTTGTGGTGGTTCAGGATTGTACAGATTTGGGGGGGAAATTGTGTGTTGGGTGTTGTTCTGTCTGTTCTCATTTGCGAGGAGGGATCTTGGCTCCACAAATCTGCTATTTTGTCTCTTCCATCCAGTAAGACTGCGAAAACACTCTACTGGCTTTTCTGTCAAAACCCACCTCCCACCCTCAACTCTTTGTTTTTCTTTTCCTATCTAAACCAGGAAATGGTTCCAGTAGAACAGCAGTTTAAATGTTATCTATTCTTTTTGCAGTTCTCTACTCTCTGGAATCTTATCCCCTCTTATCCTAGTAATATCAGCAATTCCCCAGGGCCTTTATGCTGCTGCTGCTGCTAAGTCGCTTCAGTCGTGTCCAACTCTGTGCGACCCCAGAGACGGCAGCCCACCAGGCTCCCCCGTCCTTGGGATTCTCCAGGCAAGAATACTGGAGTGGGTTGCCATTTCCTTCTCCAGTGCAGGAAAGTGAAAAGCAAAAGTGAAGTCACTCAGTCGTGTCTGACTGTTAGCGACCCCATGGACTGCAGCCCACCAGCTCCTCCATCCATGGGGTTTATACAGATGTTCAAATTTTATCTAGATGTATCTATTCATTCCTGATTGGATCATTGTTCTACTTCGTCATAGTTGGAAGCCTATTCATCAAATAAGTATACATTTTAATTCTAGAAGTTCTGTTTGATTCTTTTGCAAACCTGCTTGGTTATCATTTGTAATTTGCTGTTTCCAGAAGCTTTTTTTTGGTTTTGTTTAATTGTTGTTAATTTGCTTTGAATATACAAAATAAGCTCTTTAGTAATGTTTCTCTGTGAATTTCTATTATCTAAATTCTCAGCACATGTTTTATGATTTTATATTGATTCTCACACATGGTGTTTTGTTTCCTTGTGTGCTGAGTGATTTTCTATAGTCATTTTCCTTGAAGAATTATCTATTTATCTAATGAATTTTTGAAATCTTTTTAAGGTACATTCTTTTGGAAAGGCTTATTTTCAACCAAGTACTTGGACCATTACTAATCTGGACAGCTGGTGTTCGTGATCTGAAGATTTTTGGACCACATGAGTGAAGTGAATTTGGATGAAAATCTGTGTTAGGGCTGACTTCTTACAGTTTCCCAAGGATAATGCCCTCTGCTAGTCACCAAGGCATTTTCCCTTGAGTGCACAGAGGCAGTAGAACTCTGGAGTTTCATCTTCACAGGGGAAGGTTCTTCTTTTGGACATGAGTTTTGTTTTCTGCTGCTCACCTTCTCTTAACCTTGAAGGTTACAAGTAGGTTCCTTAGATTTGACAAAAGTCTTTAAGGTAAAAGTGACATATGGGCTCTCTTACTTTTTACTTTCATATATATTTTGGTGTGGTACATTATTTATTACTAGTTCCTATATGCTTTTAAGAATATTTTCTAACAATGTTATTCAGCATTTTAAATTATTTCTTAAAAGGTAGGCTCAGATGTCTGATACTTAATGCCCTAATGAAGAGAGACTCATTTTTGAAAGAACTTTTTGAAATATGTAATATAATCTTCATTTAGTAAATCCCAATAAACAGAAAACAAATAAATTAAATAGGTCAGTTATTTGATTGAGACAAATTCTCACTATAACATCTACTATGCTATTTAAATTCATCATTAGTTATCCATTCTATGGCCTCATTCATCCATGCCATGGTTTTGTCTCAAGAACTTTTTTTATTGAAACACATTCTGTGAAGATGAGAGAATTAAAACACTACTGCTTTAGTAAGATATTATCCACCTAAATTGACTTGGGTTTCAAGCCTTGATCCACCTGCCTGGGCAAATATAATTGAGTCTTTTGAGCTCAAGTTCCTTTCCGAAAATGAAAATGAGAACATCTTGCAGAACTATTCTGAAAAATAAAATGGGAAAATGGTGATTAACAAACATTTATTGGGCAATGACAATATATTAGTTCTGGTTAGGAATGATAATATATTAGGTTATCCAGTCCAAGCTCGTACCGCTTGCCACACAGCAGCTCAATCAAGAAATGAGGTATTGGGGTAGGGAATGGCAAATTTATTCAGAATGTCAGCAGACCTAGAAGATGGTGAGCTAGTGTTCCAAAGAACCATTTTACCCGAGTTAGAATTTAAGCTTCTTTCATACTAAAAGGGGAAGCGAGTGTGGGCTGGTGTTGCAGACTTCCGGTATACCCCAGAGAGAATGTGATAATCCTTTATTCTTTCAGCTGTCCACTAGCTCTGGTCACTATGTCCCTGTAAACCCCCAACAAGACAAATATAATTTTCTGTGCTGCAACCTTTTTTTTTTCCCATTTGAATGTAAAATTGTTATGGCTCTAAAGGTCAAGGCTGGGAGGCAAAGCCCTGAGAAAAGCTACTATGTAAATCTCAGGTTACAGGCAGCTTTCTTTTACAAAGACCCAGAGCCAGCATGACTAACACAGACAATAGAGCACAATACTAGAGCTAAAGAAATAGATCCGAAAAGCAGTCAAGGGTTTTCTCTTGTTACAGGTTGGTTAATTTAACTGAAACACTTCTTGGGTCCCAAGTCTGCCAGTTCTTGGCTCTCCTGACTCAGCCCTTCAGAGTCAAGCTAAAACTAAACCATTTACTATCCTGGATCCCCAGCTCACCCTACAGATTACGGCACTTACCCATCTCCATAATCATGCCAGGCAGTTCCTTAATAGATGTCGCTGTCAATGTAACAGACACCTTCCTGGTTCTGTTCCTCTGAAGAACTTTGACTGACACATGTCCTAAGCTAAACACCAAAGATAATGCAGATTCATAAGATGCAATTGATTAGCCTGTCATTTATGGGTTTATGAGAAAGTGTCACTGAGTAGATGGTCATAATTATTAGTTTTACGTTCCTTAAGCATGCAAATTAAATGTGGATATAGAGGGACATAAAAATATTTAAAGTGCAGAAAGAATTAACATTGTTCCTCTTATCAGATATAAGAGAGAAAACAAGGAATGATCCTAAAAGAATTGCAAAAGAATATGGCTTCAGAGGCCAAACACCAAAGGCTGATGAAAGTGAAATTGAAAGATATTGAGTTCCATACAGACAAAAATAATGCTTAGAGAAAGTGAGGAGAAATCGTGTTTTACTAAATGCAACAGTAACAACGGCAACAAAATACTCTCTCCCTGAACTCCATTTACTCATTTGCTAGACTGTTGCAAAAACAAATCTGTATTCCTGAATTCTGTTAATCTGAATAACATTCATTAGAAAGGGTTATCTGAGAAGACTGAGGATCCCAAGTATCCTGATCTGTTATTTTAGAAGAGTTTACTCCTCAGATCCTGTTTGTGAGAGTCCCTAAAAGCTACTGTAGACATGCAGTGTTTTGAATTGTTATTAATTCTCATGTTTTGTGTATATTTTCCAACTGAATGGCTTTCACTTCTATTGTGTCTTCTTTGTCCTGATGAGGTATTATTTTAAGAACAGTTTATCTTATAGAAACAATTAGGGAAAAATTATATACAAATAGTAACAAACATGAATTGGTGTTTCATTCATTACAACATTTAGTAGCTGGCTAAATTCCCCAGCTGACTTCCTAGGCAATGAAAGAAAGGAAATGCTGTAGTAAAGAGAAACATCTGTTTCTTCCGACATTATGAGTCTCATAAATCCCTTCTTGTGAATAAAATGTAATCATCCCCTTTATTTCCAAAGATTACCCCCAAATAATGACAATCAGAAACAAAGGTGTAAAAATCTAATTCAAACAACGGGAATATATATATGACCTACGGTTGATTTTCCATTTCTCAGTTCTCCTTTGGAAAAGAATTAGGGGAAATTGGTTACAATAAGGATGATATTATTTCAAACGAGAATCTCAGATTTTGCAAAGTTCTTTCTTGGGATGTCAGCATGGAAGAATAGGTTCACATTGTTGAAACGTATTTGGAATTGATATTGCAAGTGAGTTTTAACAATAGGGAAATCAGTTTGTGTCAAAGCAACTTAGGCCATTAGTGAGTACCATTTTCTCCATCTGTCAAACAAATAGTGTGGAACCTCTTTTGAGCAGCTGTTCAAACTAGCATGGGCTCATAGGCCTGAGGTCTAAATGTGTAATTTGACTGACCCTAATAGTAATCGAGCTTTACCAAATGAGTGTTCTTGAAATTACCTTTGTCACTGCTTCTAACCTTTTCCTAACTATTTATGCCATTTTCTACTTTTGCAACTTCTGATGATATTCTTATTTTTTTATTTATTCATTTTCTCTTTTATTTATTATCAGTTTTAACTAAGATCTTAAGCTCATTTTGCAAACTCAGCTCATAATAGCCTGGGCTTCCCAGGTGGCTCAGTGGTAAAGAGTTCACCTGCTAAACAGGAGATGCAAGTTTGATCCCTGGGTCAGGAAGATGCCCTGGAGAAGGAAATGGCAACCCACTCCAGAATTCTTGCCTGTGAAATCCCATAGACAGAGGAGCTGATGGACTACAGTCCAACAATTTGAACTTATTCTTCCAGGCTGACATACCAAGAAAGAACCTTTCAAAATGGCTGTTATTTATCTTAGCAAATAAACAACAGCAGTAACAACTCATAATGGCTTAGGTAAAATCATGTGTTAGATTAAAAAAAAAATATTTTTCCTATAATAAAGAAAAACTTAAGTTGCCTGAAGTGGAAGCTGGCATATTAGCCTCTTGGGAATGTTTGCTCAAGGCCCACACTATTCTCAACTTTAGTACAGAAAATCAAAGGAGAACCATCTCAAGGGGAAAAATCAGAAACATGGCTTGAGGCCTAAACCACCACTTACTGTCTCCTGTTGGGCTCCACTCTGTCTTTGGCATTAGGAGCTCTTTTCCTTCATGCAGGCACAGTGTATGAAGACCATGAATCTTACAATATAAGAGACCTTGAGAGGAAAGACAGAAGAGACAAGGAGTGGAGAGGAAAAATGGTGGAGAGTTCTAAGAAAACTGCAAGTTGCAAAGCCTTTGTATCTCCCATGAATCCATCAATCAAATTTTTACCCTCTAGATCCCTGAGAAGGGTCTCAAGTGCTCCAGGATTTACAGTAACATTAGAACTATAACATACAATGCTTGGGCTCCAGGGAGATGAGAATTTTTTTTTTTAGAAATTGAGGTAGTTTATGTTAGATATTTTTAGAAATTACAGTGTTGCTGTGATTGCAAAACAAATCAATGCATTTGTTCTGGTAGTAGAACATTTAAGCAAAATAAATTGTTATGCTGGTTATGGGAAATTTAAGTTGAAAGAATAAATCTTTAAATGGATACAGTGATGACTTGCAAGTGTTGATTTCTAACAGAGACCTTTCCCTTCTTAAAAATAACCCCAGGCTGAGTTAAACAGGCAAGGAAGGCTTTACTCGATACTGTTGCAATCTGTATTTGCTAATTGGTGCTTGTCAAAGTTAGGTTGCTACCCTCCCACAGCGACTGAGAGATACGGGTGCTATCTTTCTTGATGATTACATTTCAGAAGGATGGCTCCCCGAGAAAGACATTCATGGGTTGTAAAACTGGCAAGAGGCTGGGAGAAGATTTACATCTTAAAGCTGCAGAAAGAATTTACAATTGCAAGTTTTCTAAAGTAAATGCACTAAGAAAAGGAAGCTTATAATCAGGAAGAAGCCTGCCTAAGGTTTAGTTGAGCTGAGGTGAATGTTAGGGTCATGTTGATCATGGCTGAATTGTATTTTCTGTGACATTACCACTAGATGTCTAACTGGCATCCCAAACTTAGTATGTCCAAACTCATCTCCAGCTGTTCCTCCGTTAAACTATTCCTCCTACAGTCTCTCATCCTCAGAAATTATCTATCTCAGTAAAACGGTAGAATCATCCTGGTCTCCACTTAAAAAAGTATCCAGAAACCGACAATCTCTTACCATCTCCATTACAGATGCTACACATGGATGATTAAAATACATACATCAGAGGTGGTTTCCCTGTTTCTGGTCTTGACCCCCCTTTTATTTATGTTAAACCCAGAAACCAGAGGGTTCCTTTGATAGCATAAGTCTAATCATGTTGCTCCAAAACCTTCTGCAGCTTCCATCTCACTGAGGATATAATCCAAAAGTTTTACAATGGCCCCCAAAGCCCTTCTTCCTACCCACATTTTCCCTCTGAGCTCTGCTCTAACAGCTCTCTCTCCCCTGCCGCGTTCCTCTCTGGGACACTCCAGGGCCTAGTCACTTGCTATTCCCTCTGAGTATAACACTGTCTCAGCATATCGTGATGGTTTTCCTATTCATGAATTTTAGGTCTCAGCTCAGATGTGCCTGAGTGAAGGTTTCCATACCACACCAGCTAAAGCGTGACCCTCTAATCCTCCATCTCCCCTTCCTCCTTTATTTTTCTCTCTAGCACTGAAGACTGCCTGTTGGAGGGCTGAGTACCCTGCAAACCAGAGTGCTGACAGTGTGCCATCATTTTATATATGGGCCTTCAGCATCCACGATTAGGGTATCCTTGGTGGGTCCTGAAATCAGTCCCCTGCAGATAACAACAGGTGACAAGTATGTTGCAATTGTCCTGTTTGTTATTTATGTGTCTCATCTAGGCCCTGCACTCTGTGTTGACTGCTTATGTCTCCAACTGCCTAATATAATGCCTGACATATGTCAGATGCTCTGTAAATGGTTGTTGAGTTGAATTAATTATTGTCTGTAATGCACGCACATGCAAGCAGAAAACTCAGACCCAATATGCCAGTTCAGCAACATCGGTACCCCTTCTAAATTTTTCACTGTATCCCTTTCCCAGTAGAATATAGGCTAGATTCCATCAGTAAGAGGCAGTAAAGAACCGAAGAGAGCAAAAGAGAGCTTCCGGGGAGCAAGGGTGAAGGCACTGCTTCCAGTGGACTGACAGATGTGAGGTGTGCACTCTGTCCTGGGCATTCTCTTGTGGCTCATTTGTTTTAGAATCAAGGTAGCAGCTTCTTTACCTCCTAAAAGCAGGTGGGTGTTTTCTCTGACAGATAGTGGCTTGATAAGCCCCAACCTTCTTTATTAAATCCCTTCCTATTCATTTTTGCCTACCTGACCAAACTCTGAATAATTAACCAAACTTACAAGTGTGAATGCATCGGCAAACATACATAGAAAAATACACAACTGAAAAAAAAAATCTTCAGCTACAGCTGTTAGGGGCGCCACACTGACTGAAACCGCCCACCCTGGCCAGGCCCTTTAGTAACCATCCACATGAGTTGTTTTATGACAGGAGATCCTGGTAAGGAATATGGAACTAACCAACCGGAAGAGTTTGGGAAAGGTCAAAAGGAGACACTGCGTGTCCGTCAACTTCCCAGAATCCCTCTTGCTAGCATCCATCTTGGCTGGATGATGCGTGTGCCACCAGGAAAGACTCTGAATTAGAATGATCGGCCAAAAATAACCGAGAAACTAATCCCATCACCATAAAACCGAGACTGCGAGCCGTATGGCAGAGCTGTTCTCCTGGGTCCCCTTACCCTACTGCTCCCCACCCGGGTGTCCTTTCCCAATAAAATCTCTTGCTTTGTCAGCACACGTGTCTCCTCAGACAATTCATTTCTCAGTGTTAGACAAGAGATCAATTTCGGGCCCTGGAAGGGGTCCCCATTCCTGCAACACGGCCATGACTCTCTGTCCCCAGACTAAACTTTCTTTCTGATCTTTAGTTCTACCATCTCCTTGCCCTCCAGAAAGACTGCACCGATGACACCAGAATCAGCAATTTAAGGAGAATGCAGGAAACTGCTAATTTTGGGTCCTCTCAATCTGTTTTACCTCTATTAATTTGATAAGTCAAAAATAGCACATCGAAAAAATCTTGTCATTTAATTTATGGAGAATTTCTGCTCAGAACTTTATATTTTTATGCCATTGATATGTGCATTTTTTATGGTTTGCCCTTAGAAAGTTATTTCCTTCCCAGGCTTATATAGATTACTTCACCTTATTTTTTTCTATCATTTTCTCTCTCATCACTATTATTTTTCTGTACATTTTGGATATTTTTATTCAACTTATGATCTTTCAGTTCAAGTTCACTAAACTGAATATACTTTATGTTGCTAATTACTGTTTCAATTACTCTAGCATTAGAGCTTACAGTTATATCAGAAAATAGTTGATCTCCTTTATACTTCTCATCTTTGTAAGGTTTTCTGACATTCTTGCTATTATAAAAAAAATTAAATATCCTTGTTTGAAGTGCCTATTCTTTCAAATATGGATTAAAATTGCAGTACTGGTAAATACATTTGGGAAGACTACAGATATTAACACTTCATATTTCTTTTACTCATTTTTGTCTTGATTAGCTAGTTANTCTTTGTAAGGTTTTCTGACATTCTTGCTATTATAAAAAAAATTAAATATCCTTGTTTGAAGTGCCTATTCTTTCAAATATGGATTAAAATTGCAGTACTGGTAAATACATTTGGGAAGACTACAGATATTAACACTTCATATTTCTTTTACTCATTTTTGTCTTGATTAGCTAGTTACATTTATACTATGTTTTTGAAGAACCATATTTTGGTTTTCTCAAATGTACTCTGTTTTTTTTAAGTATTCATTCCTATCTTCAGATTTCCTAATTCATCTCTTCTCTTTCTTTGTATCCCTAACTTCTATTGTTGAACATGTGTCTAAATCTGCAAATATCTTTTAATAATAAAAGCATAGAGTATTATAAATTATTTGGAACTAGTTTGAACCATTCCTTGTGATGTAATATGTAATTCCATTGTTGTTTTAGAAATCTTTTGTAATTACACTTTTAATTCTATCTTTATCTCTGGAGCTCTTGGGGGAATGTTTTAAACTTTCCAAATAGCTGATTTTTTTCTCTTACATTATGGTTATTTCTGATTTGATTATAGTATCATCAACTGACACTCCTTGTAAAATATCTATACCTTGGAATTTTTGTATATTTGCTTTGTGATAATATATGTGGCCACGTTATTAATTACTATTTTAGCTTCATAAGATCTTGGCTATGGAAAGCAGGATCTTGGTTGCATCATGTGAATGATTACTTGCAGCATGTGGGATCTATGTCACTGACCAAGGATCAAATCTGGGCTCTTGCATTGGGAGCTCAGAGTCTTAACTACCAGAGGAGTCCCACAAGTGCTGTAATTGGAAAAATTTTCATTTTCAGACCCTTGTCTTTTACTTTTGTTCGTGACCTCTTTCGTTATACAAAAGATATACAATTTTTGTGTTAAATCTATCTTTTCTGGCATCCAGGCTTTGTGTCTTTGTTAGTAAACTGGATGATATAGTTTAGCTTCTGCCAAGCTAGACTTTTTATACATCCTTAAAATGAAACTATATGTTTGCTTTACCAAATTTTTCCTGCTCTCTTATTCTCCCTGGAAATGGGCTTCCTCTTAGCTCCCTCTGTGGAAACCCCAGAGATTCCTTAAGACGCATGTTGAAGCCTACCTCCCCTTGAAACATGTCCCCNCTGGTAGTAGAACATTTAAGCAAAATAAATTGTTATGCTGGTTATGGGAAATTTAAGTTGAAAGAATAAATCTTTAAATGGATACAGTGATGACTTGCAAGTGTTGATTTCTAACATAGACCTTTCCCTTCTTAAAAATAACCCGAGGCTGAGTTAAACAGGCAAGGAAGGCTTTACTCAATACTGTTGCAATCTGTATTTGCTAATTGGTGCTTGTCAAAGTTAGGTTGCTACCCTCCCACAGCGACTGAGAGATACGGGTGCTATCTTTCTTGATGATTACATTTCAGAAGGATGGCTCCCCGAGAAAGACATTCATGGGTTGTAAAACTGGCAAGAGGCTGGGAGAAGATTTACATCTTAAAGCTGCAGAAAGAATTTACAATTGCAAGTTTTCTAAAGTAAATGCACTAAGAAAAGGAAGCTTATAATCAGGAAGAAGCCTGCCTAAGGTTTAGTTGAATGAGGTGAATGTTAGGGTCATGTTGATCATGGCTGAATTGTATTTTCTGTGACATTACCACTAGATGTCTAACTGGCATCCAAAACTTAGTATGTCCAAACTCATCTCCAGCTGTTCCTCCATTAAACTATTCCTCCTACAGTCTCTCATCCTCAGAAATGATCTATCTCAGTAAAATGGTAGAATCATCCTGGTCTCCACTTAAAAAGTATCCAGAAACCGACAATCTCTTACCATCTCCATTACAGATGCTACACATGGATGATTAAAATACATACATCAGAGGTGGTTTCCCTGTTTCTGATCTTGACCCCCCTTTTATTTATGTTAAACCCAGAAACCAGAGGGATCCTTTGACAGCATAAGTCTAATCATGTTGTTCCAAAACCTTCTGCAGCTTCCATCTCACTGAGGATATAATCCAAAAGTTTTACAATGGCCCCCAAGGCCCTTCTTCCTACCCACATTTTCCCTCTGAGCTCTGCTCTAACAGCTCTCTCTCCCCTGCCGCGTTCCTCTCTGGGACACTCCAGGGCCTAGTCACTTGCTATTCCCTCTGAGTATAACACTGTCTCAGCAT
>SJYX01018039.1:295624-308184 GCA_006410675.1 Oreotragus oreotragus | reverse complement strand
TGCTATCTAGGTTGGTCATAACTTTCCTTCCAAGGAGTAAGCGTCTTTTAATTTCCTGGCTGCAGTCACCATCTGCAGTGAGTTTGGAGCCCCCCCAAAATAAAGTCTGACACTGTTTCCTCTGTATCCCCATCTGTTTCCCATGAAGTGACGGGACCGATGTCATGATCTTAGTTTTCTGAATGTTGAGCTTTAAGCCAACGTTTTCACTTTCCTCTTTCAATTTCATCAAGAGGCTTTTTAGTTCCTCTTCACTTTCTGTCTTAAGGGTGGTGTCATCTGCATATCTGAAGTTATTGATATTTCTCCTGGCAATCTTGATTCCAGCTTGTGCTTCCTCCAGTCTAGTGTTTCTCATGATGTACTCTGCATAGAAGTTAAGTAAGCAAGGTGACAATATACAGCCTTGACGTACTCCTTTTCCTATTTGGAACCAGTCTGTTGTTCCATGTCCAGTTTTAACTGTTGCTTCCTGACCTGCATACAGATTTCTCAAGAGGCAGGTCAGGTGGTCTGGTATTCCCAACTCTTTCAGAATTTTCCACAGTTTATCGTGATCCACACCGTCAAAGGCTTTTGCATAGTCAATAAAGCAGAAGTAGATGTTTTTCTGGAACTCTCTTGTTTTTTCGATGATCCAGCAGATTTTGGCAATTTGATCTATGGTTCCTCTGCCTTTTCTATAACCAGTTTGAACATCTGGAAGTTCAGGGTCCACGTATTGCTGAAGCCTGGTTTGGAGAATTTTGAGCATTACTTTACTAGCGTGTGAAATGAGTACCTGTTGTTAAACATCAGAAAGTTGTCAGCTGAGCAATGATTGACAGTCTTTTTCCATAGAACCTACAAATAAAAGTGAAAAGATTTTAAAGTTCTAAATATACAGAATATTTCATAATGAGCTTCCAATTGCTATACTAATGGATTGATTTCAACTTTTATAAACAAAGTTACAGAGAAAATAAGAAAGCATATTGATTCAATCATATGCTTATATGTGCATCAATCTTTTCCAGGTTCTAACATTTATGAGTCAGGTTGTCAGGGTGTATCCTACCTAATGGTGTCTGGCTATTGGGACTGGCAGCAAGGACTGTAAAGTAGCTTTCGTCTTCTTGGCCCAACAGGAATTCTGTGTGAACACTGGGCTAGCTGTGCCCAGAAGGAAACCACCCTATTTTTTTCCTTGATATACTCAAAAGGGAGGGCTTTTGCAGTCTCTTCAAAGGAAGGTTACTTTCCATTCTTTGTTTATCAGTACCAGTTGTACTCTATGAGACACTGCAAAACAGACACATAAAAAGAGTGAATTTTTCTTTTATGAGTAGTATTTAGCTTAGTGTTTGAAATACAGCTGTTAAAAGAGTAAAGAGATGATATGAATTCATTAATAAATGAAATGTCGATGACCTTTAATATATGTGTATATATATATTTACTTATTTTGCCTGTGCTGAGTCCTAGTTGCAGGATGCATTCAGGAATCTACTTTCTCAACCGGAGCTGCAGCTTGTGATGGTTCTTGACCCCAGCCAGGGTTGACCGCCTGCATGAGAGGTCTCTTCTGTGATGGTGCCTACCCCTACTCCCTGTAACACTAACTCCCTGTGCTTTGTGGATACCACCATCCTTACAACAAGGGAACTTGCTCTGTGCCGCCAACCTGACAGATGCTGACCCAGGGAGTTCTGCACGTGTGTGGTTCCCTCTCCCATGAGCACCCATGAGGGTCCCATGTGGATCCCGAGTGTGCCCCCACGGGCTCTCTACTTGAGCTCAGATCCCCAGCTGGTGGTAAAGGAATGGCAGGCTGGAGCTGAGAAGGTTGTGACTAAAAAGGAATTAAAGGTTAATGGGCTGCCCTAGCTCCTGAATTTATTGCTGCTCCACCCTCCTGAGGTGCAGGTCTGACGATGCAGGTACCCTCCATGCCTGCTCACAGTCTCTGACTCAAAAAACAAAGGAATTGATAAATTATTCACCAAAAAGCAGGAAGTGACATATATCAGAGAGAATCAGGACTCAAATCCTGGTTCTTTTGATTCCACATGCTGTGATCTCTAATCCAACGCACCGATTTCCCCACACTTAAATAGCTATAAACTAAAACTATGAGTAGTATACTTACTGAAATAAATCTGCCTATAAATGGACCAGAAGAGTTCAAACCCTTGTTGCTCAAGACTCAACTGCATTACTGTCAATATCATGAGTAAATGAATCAAGGAATATTGAATAGAAATATTACCCTCCTACCCAGGTTTCTTAACATCTGAACATCTAGCTCTGAACATCCTTGGCAAGATGATTTTTAACAGAATATAATAATTTACTCATTTTATTGAAATACTTTGTTTTGGTGTTTTTATAATTATTAAATTATTTACAATAGTTGCATAGACTCTTTGTGTAAAATTTTACAGAATAATTAAGTTGTTTCTTTTTTGGCTACTAATAATTTTGCTGAAATAAACATATTTTATATATTTCTCAGTATATGTGATAAGAGGACATTCCTAACTATGAAACTGATAGGCCAGGAAATACATGATATTTTACATTTCACATGCTTTAATTATCCTGATAATTTTTTAAAAAGGTTGCACTAGAGATTATTAATATTTTATATGTTTACACAATTATATAATGCTCTTTTGACTTGCATTAATTTAATTTCATGTGAATTTATGCATCATTATGTTAATTTGTGTGTAAACTGCTTATTCATTTCTATGCTTATTAGATTATTAATGTTTTTCAAATAAATGTATGTGTCCTTTCCCCTAATTTTGGAAACGCTATAGGAAAAATAGGAAGTATGTTGGAACTCGAAACTTTATTTAGCATCTAACAAAACAACCTGATCACTGAGATCCACCCATCTCTTTCTTCTAAGGGTTACGGATAGAACACAAGCACCCCATATACCATTTTTTAATAATTGCGTTTTTTTATTTCCTGTATGTGCTGGGCACCTCGCTCCTGGAACCCTCCTCACCTGAGCCAGGCAGTCAGCCCTCCAGGAGCCTCGACTCAGAGTGATTCCCAACCCCAGGGCTGTCCACCGGCATGAGAGGCATGTTCTGTGAACCTGCCTATCCCTGCCCCTTGTAACACACACTAGTCTCTGTGCTGTGTGGACACCGCCATCCTTACAACAGCAAAGGAGCTCACTCTGTGGGTCTGATGTGATAGATGCTGACCCGGGGAGTTCTGGGCATGCGTGGTTCCCTCTCCTGTGAGTCCTACGTACATCTTGCACGCATCCCACACGCTCTTTACCGGAGCCAAGATCCTCAACAGGTGCTATAGGAGGGGCAGGCTGCAGCTGAGAAGGCTGTACGCAAGGAGGAGTTTAGAGTGAGCCGGCTGCCCCAGCTCCTGAAGTGACTGCTGCTCTACCCACCGGAGGTGCCAGCTTGATCTCAAGGTGGCAGGTGCCCTCCGTGCTTGCCCAGCAGACCCTGATGAGGACAACAGCATCCAGACGCTGGTGAGAATGCCACTGAAGATGGGCTATAACTCCCACAGCTCAGACCACAGAGAGGGAGGCACAGTCATTGCGTGGTCTTCAGCTGTTCTTCCGCAGACTCTAACCCAGAATATGGAAATAAAAGTGATGGCAAAAAAACAAAAACCAGTCTCTAAAATAATTTATAAATTATGCGGTGGATTCAACTTTTAGACACCAACTCGGCTCACCAGTTGCCAGTAAGTGTCCACTTTTCATTTGCAGATAATTCTTAAAGGCGTTTGTGATAATGTCCATATCATAAAATAAATTCAACATTTATACAAATAATTTGCTAACTCTTATGATCTTAGCTACTTTTTAGTTTGTTTTTTTTTTTCCACATTTAAATAAGGAGATATATCTCACTAGTATTTCAGATGTGATATCTTGCTGTTCTATTAAAAAAAAATGACTTTTTGTAATATAAAGACCTAAGTAGCTGGAGGTATATCTCTTGTTAAGATATAAATTATAAAAGATTTCTATTTTGGGTTTCTTTCCATAATATTTTATATAGAAATGGTAGCAAAAGAAGTTCTTTTTCCTGTGACTTTGCTTTATCCCTTTAAAGAAATACTCTGAATTATTTGCCTTTTTTTTTTTTTTTCCTATTCACAGATTAATGAGACTACCTTTTGAAGCATGGAGTCAAGGCTGTATTTTTCCTTGGGTTTTATATACTGAGCATATATCTTCTGGTAAGTTGCACCTTTTGTTCCTTTTTTATGGCTTATATATATTGTTATTCCATTAGTACAAGGCTAGCTATTGCTACAAATGTCCCACAGAGAGGATATTTTGATGACTTTCTTGATGCTAAAAAGTCTTTGTTTAGCATTCAGTCTGCCTTCTAATTCTGTGCTCATGTCACTCTGTGTTCCAATTTAATTTGGGTTGGGTTATTCTTATCTTTCAATCTCTAATCACTAGCTCTTCTATATTTCAATTACACAAATATGAGCACATCTTTGGTCTGGACTCACATGAGTTTGGTCTGTCACTTGAGTTTAGGTCCAAAGTAGTTTTTGATGTTTGCTATAACCATTACCTCATTGTCAGCCCTAGATAAAGTTGTCAGAAATTTGCTTCAAGATTTGGTAGGGTTTTACTTAAAATGAATATCATTTGGAACAGACTTATGGAAAATATGCCACTAAAAAATTAATTTGACAGAAAGTAGATGTATTAAAATAAATCTGTATATTAATAAAATTATATAAATGTAATGAGTATTCATTGACACACCACTAAGAAGAATTTTGTGAAAATATGTATTTCAAGACTTCTATAATCTCCTAAGGTGAGTGATAATAAAAGAATATTGAACTAAACTTTCTCAAGACAAATGTGATGCAAATAAAGATGATTTCTAAGCAATTTTTATGATTATTAATCAAACTTTGATATTGCTTTAGTCTTTTATTGATATTACCGTATTTATTTGAAATGTAGCAAATGTGTTTTGAAAAAAATGCACTTTGTAAAGCTTAGAGCAATAACAAAAAAAAAACCCAAATATATAGTTACTAAGCTAATAGTAACAAAGAAAATACCATGCTTAAAAAATATTAAATGAATCCATGTAAAGGCAGAGAAAGAGGAAAAACTGGATCAAATAACAAAGGTAAAAATAAGAAATAAAAATCAGATTGTATATTTAAACTCAGTCATGGTGATATTAGTATTATATATAAAAGGTTTAAACTCCATGAGCAAGGCAGACATTATCATAAGGAGGGAAAAAAGGGCTAAGATGTAATTTTTCTACATAAAAAATACTTTTAAAATTAATACATTTAAATCTAAAAGGATCAAAAGATACATTTTATCAAACTGATTCATAAAATGCATAAGAAGTAACATTAACACTAGACATGGTAGATTTTAAAATAAGAAAAAGTACTGTGGATTAAGAGGAAAATGTTAAACAGAGGGGATGATTTATAAGGAAGATATAAAACTATCTTAATTTTTATGCATATAATAGATATTTTACATAAAGTAAAAATCAATAGAACTGATTGGGTAACTAGATAAGACTACAACAGTAGATGAAGTTTTTACTACTCTTCTACACTACATTTTTCTACTACTACTAGTTTTTCACTACATTTCACCATCAAAACGTAGTATACCACTATTCATAATTTGTATAATCTTACAAGAATATACTTTAGTGATCTCCTTCTTGTCCTATGGACAATGATTATTATATAGTTTGTGTCTACTTAAGTTATACACTACACAATACTTTTTAATGTAATTTAAAAAATATATTTGAAAGTCCTACATTATTCTGTGGACTGATATTTCCTTAAATGACCAATGGAGGATGTTAGAAAACCACTCATCTGGAAAAGGTCCATTCAAAATACAAGATAGACCAATGAATTTTAATGTAACAAATTATGAAAAGTACATGAATATGATTTCAGGTTTCTTATTGAAATTAACATCTAAGAAGATATCACTTAGTAAGTTTTGACATTGTATCAAAGAAAAATATATATGATTATCTGAAAAGGCTTTAGAAACTTCTAACTTTTCATACTACTTGTCTGTGTTAAGATTCTCTTCATATGCTTGAGCTTAAAAATATACAATGAACTGAATGTAGAAAGAAATATGAGAATCCAGTTATCTTGTATTTATAAATACAGACATTACAGAAACTTTCAAAACCTAAAAAGGTCAGGCCTCCCTGCCCATCACCAACTGCTGGAGTCTACCTAAACCCATGTCCACTGAGTCAGTGTTCATTTTATCTAGATGCAAATTTATACCTGTTGAACAACCTCTCATTTCTTCATCTGCAGTCCCTGGCACCTACAATTCTACTGTCAATTTCTATGAGTTTGACTATTTAACTACCTCTTATAAACCATGCCAGTGGAATTCTGTGTCTGGCTTATCTTACTTATAATGTCTTCCACTGTCATTCATATTGTCATATAAGGCAGAGTTTCCTTCCGTTTAAAACCGTTGGGAAGATCCCAGGTAGACAGGCATGGCAACCCACTCTAGTGTTCTTGCCAAGAGAATCCCATGGACAGAGGAGCCTGGCGGGCTACAGTCCATGGGGTCACAAAGAGCTGGGCACCACTGAGTGACTAACACTACGACTGCTACTAAAGCTGAGTAATATTTTCATTATATGGGTGCCTCACATTTTCTTTATTCATCTGTCAATGGGCATTTAAGCTGCAATGGACGTGGGGCTGCGATTCTCTCTCTGAGGTCCTGATTCCAATTCTTTTGGATAAATAGCCAGAAGCGGGACTGCTAGATCATACGATAGCTCTAGTTTTTAGTATTTTGAGAAAACTCTGTACTGTTTTCTGTAATGGCTGTACCAATTTACATTGCCACTATATCACTGGCTTTATCAATGGCTTAAAGTAACAAGCAGGCACTTTTCTCATATAGAACTGTCAGCCAGTTTCACCTCAGGTTACGTGTTTTAGCTGCTTTTAGCTTCAAATTTCTGTTGGGATTCAGATCTACTCCATATGACCACATTTTTTTCTTGGACATGTGACTGTGTGAGACATACTGTTTTCATAGCCAGGCATTTTTAATAAATCTTTTCTCATTGTTGTCGTTGTTCAGTCCCTCAGCTGTGTCTGACTCTTTGCAACCCCATGGACTGCAGCACGCCAGTCTTTCCTGTCCTTCATCATTTCCTGGAGCTTGATCAGACTCATGTGCATTGAGTTGGTGATGCCAGCCAACCATCTCTTCTTCTGTCATCCCTTCTCCTCCTGCCTTCAATCTCTCGCAGCCAGCATCAGGGTCTTTTCCAATGAGTTGGCTCTTTGTATCAGGTGACCAAAGGTATTTCACTGGCTCAAATATTTAATGCTCAGTCACTCATTCATGTTCAACTCTTTGTGAGCCCATGGACTGCAGCCCACCAGGCTCCTCTGTCCATGGAATTTTCCAGATTGTCACTTCCTACTGCAGCAGATCTTCCCAACCCAGGATCAAACCGATGTCTCTTGCATCTCCTGCATTGGCAGGGAGAACTTTACCACTGTGCCACCTGGGCCCAAACATGAAACATGATGAATCTCAGAGTCAACTTGTAAAAAAGTACATTGCTCCTACCATGAAGTCATGGGAAAGACAGTAAACTATGATACTAAAAAAGTCTTGAATGAAGAATTAATGTCTCCCAAGACATTAATGGGTCTCTGTACCATTTAGTAAAGTTAAGACAACCAGCAGGCATACAGTCTTGATATAGTATTTTTCTTCACTTAAATAATTTGCATTAGACAATTGAAAGGGGCTGGAAAGTATTTTGCCAATGACTTCATTTGATAAATGGAGAAACTGACGTCCCAGAGTATTTAAGCGCTTTTCTAAATTTGTACAGTAAGTCATCGATATCTGACAAGGAAATAACTTATCTGACATCGTACCTGAATTCACTGTTACACTGACTTTCTCTTACTATTCATGTGCACTTTCAATATTCCAATACGTTTCTAGCAGACAGGATTCAGGCAGGAAACAGATGGCAATCTCAAAAGGATTTAACAGAAAGTTAAACAAGATGAAGGAGATTTAACAAAGAGCTCTTTAGCAGAGGTGATAGCAGTTGAAAAGAATCCAGAAGAAATGAAGCAGAATCTGTATTTAACAACTGCAGGAGTCACCACCACCAGGTGTGAATGGGGCAAAAAGGGGCAAGAGTTCTAGGACCTAAAAGAGATGAGGTCAAAGCTTTACCTTTACCTTGGGAAAGATGCAAACCCAGTAGAATCCCAGAATCCTTACTGTAAGAAAGGAAGTGAATAAGAAGAGTAGTAGTCAGACACGACTGAAGCGACTTAGCATGCACACACCAAACGTTTATTGAAACCTTGCTTGCTATATGTCAGATTTGTCTCCAGGCATTGACACTGCAGCATTGAACAAAACATAAAAATTCCTTCTTGGAGCTTATACTCTAGAAATGGATTCAGTTCTTAAGCAGGCAAAAATCAAGTAAAATTATATTATGTCAACAGTGATAAATATCAAGAAAAAATCAGGGAAACAGAGTAGGAAGTTGATTCTGAGGGGCCTTGGGCAGAGTGTAAGATGATCTGACTTATGTAAACAAGAAAATTCACTGCTGAGTTATGGATTAGCTTAAGATGGGCAAGGGCTGATGAGAGTGGAATTTTGTAAAATATTAATTATATGATGGGTATATTCTAGAAATATGGCCATTTTTTATGCTTTAAAATATTTTTTATTTATTTTTAAAATTTTTATTGAAATAGAGCTGATTTACAATGTTGCATTAATTTCTGGTATACAGCAAAGTGATTAAATTTTACATATACATACATTATTTTTCATAACCTTTTCCATTATTGTTTAATGAAAGATATTGAATATAGTTTTCTGTGATATATAATAGAATCTTGTTGTTAATCCATTCTGTATATAATAGTTTACATCTGTTAGTCCAAAACTCTCAGTCTAACCCTCTTTTGTGCCCCTCCCATCCTTGGCAACCACAAGAGTATGAGTCTGTTTCATAGATAAATTCATTTGTATCATTTTTTTAGGTCCCACAGATAAGTGACATCATAAAGACACTGTCTTTCTAACTTACTTTGTTTAGTATGACAATGTCTAGGTCCATCTATGTAGCTGCAAATGGTATTATTTCATTCTTTGTTACGACTGAGTGATATTCCATTTTATATGTACCACATCTTCTTGATCTATTTGTCTGTTGATAAATATTTAGGTTGTTTACCTGTCTTCACTATTATAAATAGTACTTCTATGAACATAGAGGTGCATGCATCTTTTTGAATTTAATTTTATCGAGATATATACTCATATGCTGGAGCATATGGAGTTTTATGAGGAACATTCATACTGTTTTCCATAATGGCTATACCAATTTACATTTACACCAACAACATAGAAGGGCTCCTTTTCCTCCACACCCTTTTTTATCCACATTTTCTCCAGTATTTATTGTTTGTAGACTTGATCATGGCTGGTATGAAGTGCTACCTCATTGTAGCTTTCATTTGCATTTCTCAAATCATTACTGACGCTGAGTATCTTTTCATGTCCCTACTGGTCATCTGTATGTCTTTTTTGGGGAAATATCTATTTAGAGTTTCTGTCTGTTTTTGATTAAGTTGTTTGTTTCTTTGTTACTGAGCCATATAAGCCATTTATAATATTGGAAAATAAGTCCTTGTCAGTTACATAATTTACACATTTTTTCTAGCAGTCCATAGGTTGTCTTTTTGTTTTGTTTATGGCATCCTTTGTTGTACAAATCTTAAATGTTTGATTAGGTCCCATTTGTTTATTTTTTCTTTCATTTCTTTTGACTTGTGAGACTGACCTAAGAAAATGGTGCAATTTATATCAGAGAATGTATGTACCTATGTTCTGAGTTTTATGGTGTCATGTTTTACTAAGTCTTTAAGCCATGAAACATAGTTATTTTTTGTCATCTATTTAAATAGCATGATAAAAGAGAGATAAAATGTGGCATTAAAAAAATAAGTAAATAATTATGTCATAATTTACTTATTAATTAAATCCAGATGTTTGCATATTGATTTTCTTAAGTTTAAAGACTTATTGACTGACATGAGTGATGTAAATAAGCTTGAGCTACTTGTGAATTTTCAAAAGAGATATTTTTAAAGCAAACTCTAAACTTTCGAAGAAAATTTTTAAATAAGAGACAGGAAGAAAAGACACATTATTTGTAACATATGAAAGCTATAAATTATTTGGAAGATGAAATAGAGAAGTAGATGAGATTTAATAACAATATATACAGATATAGAAATAAATATTTTTCTTCCAAAGATGCTCATTTGTATCTTAACCTATCAGTCAAAGAATTATGCAAATGCTCATGAAAAATTACCTATCATTGATAATATAAAGAACATATTTATTTATTTATTCATTTTCCCCATATGAAGACATTCCTAGCTATTAAATTTTCCAGGAAAGTTAATACAATATACTTTCTTTTAAGTATTTTACTATGTAATAAATATTTGAATATATTTCAGGAGCAAAACCAGAATTCAGTTGTTAAATATTTCACTGCAGTCTGATAAATTCCAATATCAGGCTCTCTGGAATTATAACAAATGCAAATCTTTGTTAGAAAATAATTTACAATAGCCAATTCTATATGTATAAGGAGAACATAACAGTGCCAACTCTAAAGACAACAGTTCCACTCAGTAAGCTGGCCCTATGAGACTGAATGCAGCCTTGTTTGTGCAGAAAGATGGGATGAGCTGTAGCAAATAACCACTGTGCTCAGGTTGCTTCCAGCTCCACCTGGTGCAGCCTTAATGACAATAATTCACAGAAGCCAGACAGAGGAATTTAACAGCTTTAAGCTGTATATTCTTCCAAGTTAGGGACCTCATAGTTTCACATTAAAAACTCTATCTTGAAACTATAAACACAGATAAGTTCTCACAAAAACATAAGAATTTTGTGCAGTGCACTACCTGGTATAATCACTCACTTAGCGCCAGACATCCTGGAATGTGAAGTCAAGTGGGCCTTAGGAAGCATCATTATGAAAAAAGCTAGTGGAGGAGATGGACTTCCAGTTGAGCTCTTTTAAATCCTAAAAGATGATGCTGTGAAAGTGTTGCACTCAATATGTCAGCAAATCTGGAAAACTCAGAAGTGGCTGCAAGACTGAAAAAGGTCAGCTTTCATTCCAATCCCAAAGAAAGGCAATGGCAAAGAATATTCAAACTACTGCACAATTTCACTCATCTCACATGCCAGTAAAGTAACACTCAAAATTCTCCAAGTCAGGCTCCAATAGTACATGAACCGAGAACTTCCAGATGTTTAAGCTGGATTTAGAAAAGGCAGAGGAACAAGAGATCAAATGGCCAACATCCGTTGGATCATCAAAAAAGCAAGAGAGTTCCAGAAAAACATCCACTTCTGCTTTATTGACTATGCCAAACTTTTGACTGTGTGGATCACAGCAAACTGTGGAAAATTCTGAAAGAGATGGGAATACCAGACCACCTTATCTGCCTCCTGAGAAATTTGTATGCAGGTCAAGGAGCAACAGCTAGAACCAGTCATGAAACAACGGACTGGTTCAAACTTGGGAAAGGAGTACATCAAATTATGCTGTATATTGTCACCCTGCTTATTTAACTTATATGCAGAATATATCATGAGAAATGCCAGGCTGGATGAAGCAGAAACTAGAATCCAGATTGCTGGGAGAAATATCAATAACCTCAGATACACAGGTGACACCACCCTTATGGCAGAAAGTGAAGAGACACTAAAGAAGCTTTTGATGAAAGTGAAAGAGGAGAGTGAAAGTTTGCTTAAAGCTTGACATTCAGAAAGCTAAGATCATGGCATCTGGTCCCATCACTTCATGACAAATAAATGGGGAAACAATAGAAACAGTGACAGACTTTATTTTCTTGGGTTCCAAAATCACTACAAATGGTGACTGTGGCCATGAAATTAAAAGACACTTTCTCCTTGGAAGAAAAGCTATGACCAACCTAGATAGCATATTGAGAAGCCGAGACATTACTTTGCCAACAAAGGTCCATCTAGTCAAAGCTATGGTTTTTCCAGTAGCATGTAGAGATGTGAGAGTTTGACTATAAAGAAAGCTGAGCACCGAAGAATTGATGCTTTTGAACTGTGATGTTGGAGAAGACTCCTGAGAGTATCTTGAACTGCAAGGAGATCAAACCAGTCAATCCTAAAGGAAATCAGTTCTGAATATTCATTAGAACGACTGATATTGAAGCTGAAGCTCCAATACTTTGACAACCTGATGAAAAGATCCTCATTAGAAAAGATCCTGGTGCTGGGAAAGTTTGAAGGCAGGAGGAAAAGTGGACAACAGAGGATGAGATGGTTGGACGGCATCACCAACTCAATGGACATCAATTTTTGTAAGCTCCAGGAGTTGGTGATGGGCAGGGAAGCTTGGAGTGTTGCAGTCCATGGGGTTGAAAATATTCAAACATGACTGAGTGACTGAACTGAA
>SJYX01018039.1:280174-295474 GCA_006410675.1 Oreotragus oreotragus | reverse complement strand
TATAATAGCCAGGACATGGAAACAACCTAGATGTCCATCAGCAGATGAATGGATAAGAAAGCTGTGGTACATATACACAATGGAGTATTACTCAGCCATTAAAAGGAATACATTTGAATCAGTTCTAATGAGGTGGATTAAACTGGAGACTATTATACAGAGTGAAGCAAGCCAGAAAGAAAAACACCAATACAGTTTATTAATGCATATATATGGAATTTAGAAAGATGGTAACAATAACCTTGTATGTGAGACAGCAAAAGAGACAGATGTATAGAACAGTGTTTTGGACTCTGTGGGAGAGGGAGAGGGTGGGATGATTTGGGAGAATGGCATTGAAACATGTATAATATCATATATGAAATGAATAGCCAGTCTAGGTTTGATGTAGGATACTGGATATTTGGGGCTGGTCACTGAGATGACCCAAAGGGATGGTATAGGGAGGGAGGAGGGAGGGGGGTTCAGGATGAGGAACACGTGTATAACTGTGGCGGATTCAGGTTGATGTGTGGCAAACCAATACAATATTGTAAAGTAATTAACCTCCAATTAAAATAAATTTATTTTTTAAAAACGAATACAGGAGTGGGCTGTTGCACTACTATTACAAAGTACTATAGATTGGTTTATAAATATATTAGAGCTTTTAAAGATGTTACTTTTCTTTATGACCTTATTTGGAAGGATGTGATATATATCTTGGGACAAACACTGACTCCCGACTCAGAGACTCAAATTTTGGGAAAAGTGGTTGCTTATGGAGATAAATTTGGAGAAGGAAATGGCAACTCACTCCAGTGTTCTTGCCTGGAGAATCCCAGGGATGGAAGAGCCTGGTGGGCTGCCGTCTATGGGGTCGCACAGAGTCGGGCGCGACTGAAGTGACTTAGCAGCAGCAGCAGCAGCATAAATTGATCAGCTTATAAACAACACAAATTTATTTCTTACTGTTGTGGAGGCCAAAATGTGGAGATAGGTTCACCAGCAAGTTCAGGTTCTAGTGAGAGCCTTCTTCAAGTTTTCAGACTGCCAACTTCTCCCTGTATCCTTATGTGGCAGAAAAAAAGAGTTAGCTAGCTTTCTGGCTTCTTTTTAGAAGGGCACTAATCTCATTCATGAGGGCTCCACTACATGACCTAATCACCTCCTAAAGTTCCACTTCCAAATATTATCATTGGGGTTAGGGGTTCAATGACTAAATTTTGGCAGGTGGTGAACACAAACAAATGCATTAAGTTGGATTTAGTTATATGCTTTTATGTAGTTTGTAGTTATATAATCACACCTTTAAAAATTTTTGAAGTTATAAAACTTTTGTATCTACATTCAGGTAGATAACTAAAATTTTATTCTATTACATTTCTCTTCCTTTATTTCTTAAAATCCCTTCAAAATTTCATGTGATAGCTGGAGTTCTTTATATTTAATTTTTTAATATAACATTTCTCCAAGTGATTCACCTTATTAAAGATAACAACTATCTTCACAAACATGGTGCTCTTTCTTAAATTTCAAATTTTCTGGTGTTAAATGTTAATGGACACTTTTTGGTAATAGAGGTAAAATATAAAGAGAAACTTATACTTCTCCTGAAAGTTGTCTTTCTTGAACTTTAGGGTATCCATCTCGATCCAGGAAATATTTCACATATCAAGGATCCGGCTCAGTCTATAATAGAGTCATTTAGCTTTTTCACACAGTAAAGTTCATAAGGCACTCCAATGACTTAAAAATATGGGGAGACTTCCTCCCTAAGGTTTAAGCCCTCTTTTTCCGCTGACAGTGGAATACTGATTTCTTACGAATAAATTACCCCAAAAGATGTAATGCTATTCAAAGCCCAGAGCTGGAATTTATAATAAGCAATGATATGTTACCAAAATCTGTTGGAATTAACAGTCATTTGAGGGTTGGGAGGCTTTAGCTAAAGTTTTGCCCAATTTATATTATTGAACAGAGCATATCTTTACTGGTCTGTGGCATCTAATTTAATTTTTTGTTGACATCACAGTTTTTATTTTAAAATTATTGAGTATCAGTATTTACTTTATTATCAAGAGGAGATGATTCTACAAAAGCATCTATCATCATACCTATGGAAACCTAGAATTACCAAGACAGGGACTGGGCAGAAAGTTCATTCAGGTTTTTCCATAAGCTCTTACAGAAAAATCAGAATGAACTTTTTGGCCAATCCAATACTAAGGATCAGGATTTCAAAAGAATAAAATGAAAACCAGAAACTATAAAACTCCTAGAGGAGAACATAGGCAAAACACTCTCTGACATACATCAAAGCAGGATTCTCTATGACCCAACACCCAGAATACTGGAAATAAAAGCAAAAATAAACAAATGGGACCCAATTAAAATTAAAGGCTTCTGTGCTGCTGCTGCTGCTAAGTCACTTCAGTCGTGTCCGACTCTGTGTGACCCCATAGACGGCAGCCCACCAGGCTCCCCCATCCCTGGGATTCTCCAGGCAAGAATAATGGAGTGGGTTGCCATTTCCTTCTCCAATGCATGAAAGAGAAAAGTGAAAGTGAAGTCGCTCAGTCTGTCCGACTGTTAGCGACCCCATGGACTGCAGCCCACCAGGCTACTCCGTCCATGGGATTTTCCAGGCAAGAGTACTGGGGTGGGGTGCCATTGCCTTCCCCGAAAGGCTTCTGTACAACAAAAGAAACCTTAAGCAAGGTGAAAAGACAGCCTTCAGAATGGGAGAAAATAATAGCAAATAAAACAACTGACAAACAACTAATCTCAAAAATATACAAGCAACTCCTGCAGCTCAATTCCAGAAAAATAAATGACCCAATCAAAAAATGGGCCAAAGAATAGACATTTCTTCAAAGATGACATACAGATGGCTAACAAACATATGAAAAGATGTTCAACATCACTCGTTATCAGAGAAATGCAAATCAAAACCACAGTGAGGTACCATTTCACACCAGTCAGAATAGCTGTGATCCAAAAGTCTACAAGCAATAAATGCTGGAGAGGGTGTGGAGAAAAGGGAACCCTCCTACACTGTTGATGAGAATGCAAACTAGTACAGTCACTATGGAGAACAGTGTGGAGATTCCTTAAAAAACTGGAAATAGAACTGCCTTATGATCCAGCAATCCCACTGNAGGTACCATTTCACACCAGTCAGAATAGCTGTGATCCAAAAGTCTACAAGCAATAAATGCTGGAGAGGGTGTGGAGAAAAGGGAACCCTCCTACACTGTTGATGAGAATGCAAACTAGTACAGTCACTATGGAGAACAGTGTGGAGATTCCTTAAAAAACTGGAAATAGAACTGCCTTATGATCCAGCAATCCCACTGCTGGGCATACATACCAAGGAAACCAGAATTGAAAGAGACACGTGTACCCGAATGTTCATCGCAGCACTGTCTATAATAGCCAGGACATGGAAGCAACCTAGATGTCCATCAGCGGATGAATGGATCAGAAAGCTGTGGTACATATACACAATGGAGTATTACTCAACCATTAAAAAGAATACATTTGAATCAGTTCTAATGAGGTGGATTAAACTGGAGCCAATTATACAGAGTGAAGCAAGCCAGAAAGAAAAACACGAATACAGTATACTAACAACATATATATGGAATTTAGAAAGATGGTAACGATAACCCTGTATGTGAGACAGCAAAAGAGACACAGATGTATAGAACAGTGTTTTGGACTCTGTGGGATAGGGAGAGGGTGGGATGATTTGGGAGAATGGCATTAAAACATGTATAATATCATATAAGAAACGAATCACCAGTCTAGGTTCGATGCAGATTCAGGATGCTTGGGGCTGGTGCACTCAGATGACCCAGAGAGATGGTATCGGGAGGGAAATAGGAGGGGGGTTCAGGATTGGGAACACATGTACACCCGTGGCAGATTCATGTTGATGTATGGCAAAACCAATACAGTATTGTAAAGTAAAATAAAAAATAATAATAATAAAAAAGGAAATAAAGTAAGTCATTCTTTATCTTGCCCAGGGATTCAAGGGCACACAGATGTGTCTTGTTGCATTTGAATCTCTGTGTGGCCTTATTTTCCCAAGCAGGCTAAAATTTTTCTAATTTATTCATTTCCACTGGTTCAATAAGAGTTGTTTTTAAGTACAACATAAAAGCATCAATTTTTAAATTTCTACCAGACAAGGAAATCTGATAACTGCCCAAGCCTCTGCCTCACATTTAGACTCTTTCCCTGACAACACTGACTTAGTTGGCAAGGTTTTTTTGTCTATTTCTACAATACAATACCACATATATGATATATTATAGCTATAATATATAGAAAAATGTAGAAAATTTTATATATATATAATGTGCATAGTCTTTATACATTTTTCTATGTGTCTATATTCAATATAAAGAAGCATGTACTATATATTTTTTTCTGTGTTCAAATTCACACTCCACACACATATGATTACTGTATAAATAAAATATTCAATCCACAAAAGTAAAAGTTAAAATCCTTGAATTTTATAGATGAGAAGACTTTGCCCAGTCTCCCTAGAGTAAGGAATCTGAACACTCCAAAGTAGAAATTATAGTTTAAAGTTAATACTGGGGGAAACCTAAACCTTAAGTCTGGATTCTGGTTTAATGTTTTGACACCTCATTATTCTATTTCCTCCAAGAGATTCTGATAAGCCATTTCTAGAAATTCTAAACTTAGAAGCTTAAACTAAACAATTTGTCTATTGGCTATATTTTAAAAGCTATCATTTGCTTGAGGTATCACTTAAAACAGATTCATAGAAAATAACGCACGCTATAAACATTGTTTATAGGTTGTTATATTACACCAAATAAAATATATGTGAGAATATTAAGGTACTTAATTGCTTTTGTGTTTTTAATCATCTTAGCTTTTTAAATATAAATGCATCACTTCAGCAACACTACAATTCTTTGCCAGGCTGTAAATATTAATATACAAATGAATCAATATACTGATGATGAGAATGTACTTCAGAATACTTTCTTTTAGCAGTTAATTTTTGAATGCCTGCTCCTTTCCAGGACCTCATAAAATGGCATCATTAGTATTTCCAATATTTCTTTAAAGTTATCATTACCATAATGTTCAACTGCATTGCACTCATTCATTTGTAGAAAGTGACACTATATATAGCCTGCTGTTTTGCCCTCAGTGACCAGGGAGAACTAAATTTATTAACAAAAATAAGTTAAACTTTTTAAAATGCATAAAATTCTCAAGAAGTTTAAATCCAACTTTTAAAAATATAATTTATCAAAGAAAATTCTGGTATTCGTATATATATCATAATAATAGCAAAACCTTAACATATATAGTACCATTATAAAATAGACAGCTTTTAGAAAAACACATGTGAAATTATTTTTTTAATCTTGTTTTTTAACATGGGCATATTATTATATATTCATTTTACATAAAGGTAAATATAAAAATTAGAGGGAAAGATATAGGAAAAAATCATATGCTTTTTAGCCTCTGTGGAGACTAGCAGAAAAATAGGTCCTTTGAAATTCTCAACAATTTTCACAGTATTGTTCATTGTAAGCCCTAAGTTTTTAATTCCTTTCTCTATAAACCTGATGTATATTTATAAAGTAGTTTTATTCCTTATAACAAACAAACAACATATTTTTAGATCTCATTCAGCAATATTTGCTATTCACTAACAGAATATGATTAGCATTCTTAACATTTATTATATTCATATCTGTATAAATTAAACATTTTTTCATGGGACCCTAAATATTTTTTCATAAACCCTGACTTTATTGCTTTAAATTACTTCTAATCTAAGTCTCCTAACTTGTCATAACAATTAGACTGATTCACTGTCCCTCTGAGAGTATGATATAAAAGCCCATCCATCACGGTGTATCTAATTAAGAAACTAAGTTAAGAGGTGTTTGAACAAGATATTTGAAAATCTCAGGGGACTAGACAATTGAATTGGTATTTCAGACATATCAAATTAGTTAATGATTTGGGAATCTTTATTCTGCAAGAGTATGTAAATTAAAAAAGAATAATGAAATTCATTAAAGCCTGGTATCAGGGAGAAGAAGGACCCCGTGCACCACTGCATGTAATTATAAGTACCTGCTTCTTTCAGATAGAAGGACAGGAGACCAGGGAAACAAAAAAAGCAATTTGAACGGATTAATTTTCATATTGGACATAGATAATTACCATTATTTTTCTTTATATTTTTAGGGTATCTTTTTCATAATTGACAAATCCATATTTGGTAACCAGGCTTGCTTTCCATTCTCAATTCACCATATGAACTTGTAAGATAAATGTCTTGCCATTCAAAATGACAATAGATATCGAATTTTCTCTTGAAATTTAACAAAGTGTTTTATTTATCCTGTCAGCCTATTTTGATACCAAAAGAGTCAGAAGACTAAAACTATACAGATTTATCCAAACACTAAAAGAATGGAATATTAAATCTTATCCAGTAGATGACTGGAATATATACTCTTAATGTAAGCACAATCTATTCTCATTCCAAAGCCACATCCTCAGTATTCTTTTAAAGCATCTAAAATAAGAATACAGCCAGTGATAATATTTCATTAAACAAAATACAAAAAACATTTATTCCCTTTCATATCACTTCTGGTTTGTCCATCAAAAAAAGCAGTCATTTTTGTACATATCATTTAAAAAATTTAAACTCTGATGAAATATAAAAAGTGTTTTTCACTTTATAGGAATACAAAAATCAAATGTTGGTTTGAACCTTGATATGCCATGAAACATTATACTATTCCAGGGATAGAATATCAATATATTCCTTCCCAGTGCCTCCCACCTCCACTCTCTTCCCTTGCTATTCCCTCCAATTTGCTAGCCTCCATGGAACCTATTTGACTTTTATGAGATTTTTGCCTTTTTGAGTTTTCAACATCAGGGACACAGAAAATTTTAAACATTTGCAAAATGATATTTATTGTGCCCACACCATCAGATTGCTATATACCCAGTTGATACATATACCACCATCAAGTGAAGTGAAGTGAAGTGAATGAAGTCGCTCAGTCGTGTCCGACCCTTTGCGACCCCATGGACTGTAGCCTACCAGGCTCCTCNCCACACCATCAGATTGCTATATACCCAGTTGATACATATACCACCATCAAGTGAAGTGAAGTGAAGTGAATGAAGTCGCTCAGTCGTGTCCGACCCTTTGCGACCCCATGGACTGTAGCTTACCAGGCTCCTCCCTCCATGGGATTCTCCAGGCAAGAGTACTGGAGTGGGTTGCCATTTCCTTCTCCAGGGGATCTTCCCGACCCAGGAATCGAAACCAGGTCTCCAGCATTCCAGGCAGATGCTTTAACCTCTGAGCCACCAGGGAGATAAAATGACTAAAGTATTGATTTTCCATGAAGTAAATCTCATTAGATGAAGCAACAGTAAAATGGTAAGCATATATTCCCAAAGTAGGAGCATTATTTACAAAGAAAACCCTAAAAGAAAAATAAAGAATGTGAGCGAAGATTTATGAGTAAGCTTATCCATTGCGGTAGTATTCTTGGTAGTGATGGAGTTGACAAAGCAATAGGGAAAATGCCTAAGTATACAGGCATGAATCCATCCAGTGGAACATGAATTGATTAAGCAAATTTTGAAGGAATATTTAATGACAATATTAAATGCTAATAATTTAATACTATGAGTGAATAAAGCATATTTTGAGATAAAATATATGTAGTGTGCGACAAATCATTTTTTTTCAATTTTATAATTACATTTATACATTGAAAAAATTCTGAAATAAAACACACCACTATATTGGTAAATTGAGCTCTGTAAACCAGAATTATCAGTGATATTAATTTTATATTTTGCTGATTCTTATATTTCCATATTGTTTTAAATGGACCTGTATTATTTTATCAGAAAACTCAATAATAAAAATGTAATATCTATAAGAGTCTTTTTTCCATTTGAAAGTGTATTTTAAAAAACCAAAAACTGCATTTTAATAATATTGGTCATGTTAAAACAAATTTATCTTCCCAAGTGCATGGGGAGGCTGTTTTATTCCACAAGGAAATCCACAGTTATAGATTAGTGATCTATATATATCAATATAATGTGAGATATGTAACCTGCTTCTGTCCGTGGAATTCTCCATTCAAGAATATTGGAGTGGGTTGCCATGCCCTTCTCCAGGGGCTCTTCCTGATGCAAGAATCGAACCCACATCTCTTACAATTCCTGCATTAGCAGATGGGTTAAAGAACCCACCTAGCAGGTGGGTTCTTTTTTTTTTTTTTTTTTTAGTACATGCCAGAAAAACTACCTTTACTAAACAACAGGAAATAAAACATGCCAGGAATCTGACCAAAGAGACGAAGCAGCAGGTGAGATTACCGGTAGGAAAGAATGACTTCCAATGGAACATAGATTCCCCTCAAAGTACATACATTTCACATGAGTGTGTACATATATAGGTAATATATTAAAGGAAATGTGGTTTCTACCATGAGAAGTTTACTCAGAAATAATAAATCAACATCTCCTCTCACCTGAGACTGGGAGGTCAGGGCGCTGCAGCCACGGTATAAATTGAGGTGCACCTCACTGCTGCACACGCCTCCCCTCTTTACACTATATACACTTGCTGGGTGGGGGACTGGGGCGGGAGTTTCTCCCTGCCCCTCCCGTCAGGACCAGCAGATCCAGTGTTTGTGGAAAAGTGAGCCAGGAAAGGCAGGTGGCTATATGGCCCAGGAGCTCACCCTGCAGAGCCCAAGAGCTGGCTCCAGCGGGGGAGACAAATGCCCGAAGCCACCCCCACCTGCCTGGAGAGCCGCTTCGGCTCTGGGGTGAAGGGAAGCGCTCAGGACCCCAACAATGACAACAAGCCTCCTTCTGGGGTCCGCCCACGGCCTCCAGGTTTTTGTAGTCTGGCCAGTGGGGGCTTCTCTAGGGATCAAACGGCTTGGGGGAGTAGTCGCCAGACCAACCAGGGCTCAGCCCTGGGAACGTGTGTACGTGTGTGTGCACAGGCCCACATATACACATGCTTCAGTGGAGGTCAGCAAGTTGCAAACAAAAGTTTTTGCACTAGGAAAGCACTAGGAGCCACCTAGGAAGCGGTGTGTGTGTTTGTGTGTGTGTGTGTGTGTGTGTGTGTGAGAGATGTTTACTTTTCTGATTCTTAATCTTTGGTAAATTTTCAGTTAACATTTACATTTCCTGGAGAATTCCTGGTATAATCAGTTCAATTCAGTTCAGTCGCTCAGTCGTGTCCAACTCTTTGCGACTCCATGAATCACAGCACGCCAGGCCTCCCTNTTGTGTGTGTGTGTGTGTGTGTGTGTGTGAGAGATGTTTACTTTTCTGATTCTTAATCTTTGGTAAATTTTCAGTTAACATTTACATTTCCTGGAGAATTCCTGGTATAATCAGTTCAATTCAGTTCAGTCGCTCAGTCGTGTCCAACTCTTTGCGACTCCATGAATCACAGCACGCCAGGCCTCCCTGTCCTTTACCATTATTGTTGATATTGTGGTTATCATCAAGTTTCATTTCATTGAATCTAGTTTTGACCCTATCCCATGTTCCTTGGTGGTCTTAAACACTCGAGGTAATAACATTCATCTGGTCAAAGAAATCATATTTAAGACTCCTAATTTATTTCACTTAGAACCTGAAATTCTTCAGTCGTCATAATTGACTTCAGGCATATTCATAGAGGAGAAATCAGTCCAATAAGAGCAAGGCTCAAGGAAATGGTCCTATGGTTTAGAAACATGTTCTCTATTTCCTTCTAAAAGTGTGCAGGAGATCTAGTCGCCATGATTTCAAATCCCAAGAGCAAGCCAGAGGAATAAGTCCCCTCACAGAGCAGAGCAGATATGAAAGTATCCTACCACTTGATTGGTTTATCCCTGAAACTCACCCTACTTAAGGATATTTCAGCTACATGAGCAAGTATCTATTGCATGACAACTTAAATAATATCACAATTTTAAATTCATAGTTGAGTTCTTAAACCCTGCATCCAGTTATATTAAACTATGGTTCAGATCAGGTACTCTGCCTTTAAAATTACATAGGACTTTTTTCCTTACTGTAACGTGGGAAATTAGTAATATGAGTATGACCATATTCTGCCACACTAAATTGTGGTATGAATTCTGCCTCATTTGAAATGCATAAATGTCAGTGTAGTTTTCAGCAGGGGCATGGTTGCTTTTTACAGGCAGATGTCTATATTATTTTCAAAATAGCATTTTGATATAATTTATTTGGAAGGACATGCATGGTGGATAGGTTGTTAATTGCAAGGATGATATTTTATGTGGGGGAGTTTACTTACATACTTATCTCTATATTTTAGTGCAAAAACACTTTATAAACTTGTTTTGTTTCTTTTTTTTTGTGTTAAAATGTGTATAACATAAAATATACCTTTTAAACTATTTATTATTATTATTTTAATTTAAATTTATTTATTTTAATTGGAGGCTAATTACAATATTTTATTGGTTTAATATACAACCTATTTTTATTTTCCTTAAAAATGAAATTTCCTTGTAATGATATGTTCCTTATATAACTCAATGATCTGTAATATTTGTGTATATTGAATTAAAATTCTTTTAAGGCATAAAACCTAATATAGGTATATTTTTTGAATGGTATACCATGGACGGGGGAAGGCAATGGCACTCCACCCCAGTACTCTTGCCTGGAAAATCCAATGGATGGAGTAGCCTGGTGGGCTGCAGTCCATGGGGTCGCTAACAGTCGGACAGACTGAGAGACTTCACTTTCACTTTTCTCTTTCATGCACTGGAGAAGGAAATGGCAACCCACTCCAGTGTTCTTGCCTGGAGAATCCCAGGGACGGGGGAGCCTGGTGGGCTGCCGTCTTTGGGGTCACACAGAGTCGGACACGACTGAAATGACTTAGCAGATACCATGGACAGTTGCCCATGCCTTCCATAATTTCTAAAATGTAGTCTGCAAATTATTGCAATGAGTCTAACAGTGATATTAAATGTTCTTAATAAACATGTTTGCTTTTTTGAATTACTCTAATATCTTAGTTCAAAATTTACTAAAATAATACATGATTTCCAAAGAAGTATGCTATTTCAAACCTGATTATCTTACAAAGAAATCACATTAATTAAAATAGCAAAAAGAGTGTTATGATTTGAAAGATAGGATTAAATGTTATACTATAACAACAATGTTAAGCATTGGAGAAAATGAAGAAATAAAATAGCCATTATGTAATTCCACTTGAGGGAAAATTTTTGGTGAAGTAGTGTTGGGTGTGAGCAACTGAACTTATAAAACCCAAATGTGTGATTTTTCTGTATTTACCTGTTTAGTGATAAAGTCACAGATCTGCTTAATGAATATAGTAAAACTTATCTTTAATTTTATTATGAACCTTTTTATAGTGGGAATTTCACATAAGTATTGAATATGTCTAGGTTTTAATTTAGATATAAATGATGCTTCCAAGATGAATAAGCCAAGTAAGCATAGATTTTAGGACCTCAAATTTCTACATAAGTTAATTATATTCCAGATAATTTTTACTGGGGATGTGGTGATCCAAATAAGAAAGGGAAAATATAAATACTGTGTAATAATTTTTAATTTATTCAAATATGTGGATTAAGGCCTGGAGATAAGATCTAAAAGACATTAAGTGCAGCCTTGACATCTGGGAAAATTAGGAGGGTTCCAACTGGCCACACCACCAGTTTCTCTTCTCACCCCCGTGGCCCACCCCTGCCTGCACAGATTCTTCTGTTGGTCTAAATTCCCTGACAGCACACAGATTATTCAAATAAACCAGAATGATTGGGACCAAGGGTCCCACCACCCTCTTTTTTGCTACAAAGCCTGCCTCTTGAAATCTCTATTTATTCACTCAATTTTCTGAGTTGAAACCCCTCTGTGGCCCTCCATAACGTACAAGGCTCTCCGAGGCTGTGAGTACATGTGACGAATAAACTGTCATCTGTCTCATCTCATCCATCTTGGACTATTGGGATTGATGATTCCTCCCTCTCCCATGGGGTGAACAGTTGGCTTTTAGAACTGAAGATTCAGTCTCACAAAATATTAGCTCTCATTCAAACCATGAGGCTGCTTCCGAGACATTCTAAAAGCACCACTGCAAACACTGTTAATGTTTCTTAGAATGAATTTTATTGTCTGTGTAAATCATCACTTGGAATTTTCCAGTTTTCATGATCTTTATGCCTTCTCCCTGCATTCATACTCCACACATTGCTAATTTAGAGTGCTGATGCTCTGATTGTAAAGTTGGATGGAAAACTATGCCATTCAATCTTAACGACAAGTAAATATTCTGTTTCTGATTGGGTTGATTATTGTACACTCTACATTCAGGAAAATGTATGCATTTGTATATTGTGTATGATAGTAGACTGATTGTGTGCCAGTATCCGATGCCTGCTGCATTCCTCTGTGACCCTGCAAACATAAAAATACGTGTTTACCCTTCCAAGGTATTATTTTCTTTGCATTTTTCTGAACAGGTGATTTTTTTCAAAGAGAGCACTACCACCATAGGATGAGGTAATATGATAAAACTTTGTGAGGAGAATCTCTTTATTGGATAAGGTTAGCAAACTAATGCTGTCAGGGATTGTATTACACTGTCCCCTGTGTATGCTTGTAGTGTGATTTTCAGAAAAGATCATTTCAGAGAAGTAAAGAGTAAATTGCTGTATTCTCTCTCCAAAATCCTTTTCAAAATAGATTTGACAGTTGAGTGATTACATCTCTAATGGAGACCGTGATAGAATAGGGGAGATTAAAAACTCAGCAGTTTCATCCTTGAGGCACTGAACAAAAGGGGTCAACAGAAACACGGAACCCCCCAAATCAAACCCAGATAGCTAATCAACTTAACTCTGCCCTCAATACCTAGAGGTTAAGGTCTGTGCCTTCCACAGTCTTTGTTGTTCAGATTTCAAAGCCCTATAGTTTTTCCTCCTACAAAGATCTTATCCATTTGTTCAAGAACTCTGAGTTTGAGATTAGTAACATCTGAATGTAGGAAGGGATACCTGTAGAAATGAAACTCTCTAATTCTCTTTAAACTTCCTAAAGAGCTGATGGAGGGACATGTGTGAAGAATAATATGTCTAGTTACTGTTTCATTTAGACTTTAGGATTTAAAGCGTCAAAGTGGGTAACTAAAAAGAGAAATGATGAAATATCCAATGCTGATATTGTGTTCTACTGGAATTTGCACACACAAGGGCTCATTCCCACATTTAATTTATAGAATTATTTATGTTCAAAATTACAGGAAGCATATAGCCCATACTGGTGTCTCCTGCATGGCAGGCAGATTCATTACTGCTTAAATCATAAGGGAAGCCCAAAATAAACCATACCATAAAGTAATTCTTCCTGGATGGCTCAGGTAAAGAATTTGCCTGCAATTCAGGAAACACAGGACATGCAGGTTTGATCCCTGAGTTGGGAAGATCCCCTGGAATAGGAAATGGCACCCCACTCCAGTATTCTTGCCTGGAAAATTCCATGGTCGGAGGAGCCTGGCAGGCTACAGCACATGGGGTCATAAAGAGTCGGACACAACTGAACCCATGACACACACATAAAGTAATTGTCTACTGAAAAGATAGTTCAAAGATTCAATTTCCTACCTAAAGTTTTATCTTTCAGCTAATTAGCTATCCTACAAAGAAATATTAACAAATTGAATTTAGGTAAAGAAACATAGATGTAAAACAAAACTATGTAACTCAGAATAATATTTAAAAATATTGCAATCTCTCTGTTGTAGTCAGAGTTCAGATATTTTTATGTTCATTTCAATATTTTGATTTCTATATGGAAGAAGTAGAGCTGTAATTCTTTCTATTGCTTTTATGCTCCCTCCTTCCACCCAACTTCTATACAAGGCCCCTTCTGAGGTTACAGCTAAAGGCAGACACTCATAATCTTGTCTTTCTTTGTAGTTATTAACCAAATACAGAATACCAGCTCTCTCACTCTTATCTCTACAAAAAAAAAAAAAAAGTAATTTTTTCTTCCATGACAACAGAGTACAATTCAGAATCATATGAAATGTATATCTGTTTGTTTGTCTATAAATTAGAGCATCCAGGGCTACCCCAGCCCCACCCCATCACTACCTCAGCTGGAATGGGGCCCAGCAGGTGTATTTTTCAACAAGCCCTGGTGAAAAAAATCATGCTTTAGGGAGCAGAGATAATTACATGCTCTTCTTGGCAGCTGGGGTTTTCCTGTAGCTGTCATGTCTGTTTCTTCTTGCTCTGCTGCCTGAGCATCTATTTCAATAACAGGTGTGTCCGGACCACAGCCGGCACAGGTAGAGACCAATGCCAGCATTCTGGAGCTGGGGCCTTTCCTGATGCCGTGACTCTCCTCGCACCATTCATTCTGAATTGAGGCCAAAGAAAGAATCCTTTTTAAAGCTGGGTTCATTTTCAAAATCAAGGAGTATCACACTCTCCATCATAATTTGGAGTCTTAAATCACAGTTAATAAAACGCCACATCACACTTATTAGTAACTACTTGCTTGTACTGGGTCATGAACCAGGTCTCCTCAAGAGAACGGGAAAGGAGACAGACTTTCTGCAAGTGTGCAGTGAACAGTGAACGGTGAAGCCAGGAGTCATGACTGTAGTCAGTACTGTGGCTCTGTGCCTCAAAGACCAAAATGGGTAAGAAGACGTCTAATAGTAGCTGGTTACTGTAATTAACACTTGTATTCACGATAGCCTCTTGAACAGTGTTTCCATAACCACGGAGATATCCATGAATCCTGTCTCTCACATATAGAAACCGGGATTTGAATTCTCAGACTCCATAGAAAATAAAAGGTGGATATGTGATTGGTATTTTGCCAATCAGACTCACACAGATTTTCTTCATAGCAAGTGACCAGTGGTGAGGATTTTGGGCACAACTCCAGTGTTGCTTGTATAGTCTGTAACAAAGTATTGGAAGAACATTGGAAGTTGTGTGTTTGATTGACTTGCTGAGGCAGCATTGGAATTGGTACTGTGCAGTGGTTCATACAAGTGGACACCTTTCATTTTATGCCTGGTGATAGAAAGTGAAGCACCAGCACTTTGCTCAAGAGGTTAGTTCTCTTGAGACTTGAGGTTATGTTTCTGGAGGAGGAGAATCAAGATAATTCCTTTGTATTTTCTTTTTTTTTAATTTTTATTTATTTATTTTTATTATTATTTTATTT
>SJYX01018039.1:214120-268391 GCA_006410675.1 Oreotragus oreotragus | reverse complement strand
TTTTGCTGTCTTGCATGCAGGGTCCTCATTTATCTATTCTTCTGTTGATGGACATCTAGGTTGCTTCCATGTCTTAGCTACGTAAATAGTCCTAGCTATGAAAATTGTAAATATTGCTGAGACATTTAAGAGACAGAGGACATATGTATACTTATGGATGATGTATGTCAAGAACAAACACAATACTGTAAGGCAATTATCCTGATTAAAAATAATTTTTTTTAAGAAAGAAAACAATTAGTGCAGAAAAAATGAATTTAAAAACAAATTAAATGAAACAAAAAGTACGTTCCTTGAAAAACTAAGATTTATCATATCTATCCAGGTAAAGAACAAAAAAAGAGAAGACATAAATTCCTAATATCACAAATGAAAGAAGGGGAATAATTATCACTTACTTCTTTGATATCAAAATTATAATAAAGTAAATTTATGAGAATTATATGTCCACAGACTTTATTTATAGGAAATAGAGTAATTCTTTGATAGACATAATCAAAATTCACACAAAAGGAGATATATATAATCTATATATGTTATATTTTTAAAGAAATTGTGTCAAAAATTAATAACTTCCAAAAAAGAAAGCACCAGGTATATATGGTTTTCCTGGTGAATTTTACCAAATATATATAAAAAAAGAGATGATAACGACTCTCTACACTTTTACCCAGAGAGTAGAAGCAAATAACCACTTCCTAACTTGTTCAGTATAGGTCAGTGCTGCTGTCGCTTCAGTCGTGTCCGACTCTGTGCGACCCCAGAGACGGCAGCCCACCAGGCTCCCCCGTCCCTGGGATTCTCCAGGCAAGAACAATGAAGTGGGTTGCCATTTCTTTCTCCAATGCGTGAAAATGAAAAGTGAAAGTGAAGTCGCTCAGTCGTGTCCGACCCTCAGCGACCCCATGGACTGCAGCCTTCCAGGCTTCTCTGTCCATGGGATTTTCCAGGCAAGAGTACTGGAGTGGGGTGCCGTTGCCTTATCTGATAGGTCAGTATAGCCCTAATAATAAGATGAGATAAAAACATTATGAGAAAGGAAAACTGTGACTACCATTCCTCAAAAAAATGTAGATACAAAAATCTTTAACAAAATCTTAACAAATCCAACTTATCAATGTATAAAAATAATTATGTACTTTGACCAAGTGAGATTTATTCAAGGTATGCAATGCTGGTACAATATTTGAAGGCCAATTAACACAACCCACAACACCATGAAGCTAAGAAAAGAAAAATAATCTTATCATATAAATGGATGCCCAAAAGCCATTTTACAAAATTCAACACCCATCCATGATAAAAATTCTCAGCAAACTACACATAGAAAAAAATTCTTAATTTGATAAACAATGGCTGCCAACCACCAAGGATGATGATAGCCAACATCATCCTTAATGATGAACAATTGGATGTTTCTCACTAAATTCAAGAACAAGGAAAGGATGTTTTCTCTCATCAGTCTTATTCACCATTATAAAGGAAATCTGAACTAATGCATAAGACAACAGAAAGAAAGAAGAGATATAAATGTTTGAATATGAGAAATAAAACTCTATTTGTTCACATATGACATAACTGTCTAGGTTCAAAAATCACAAGGAACAGACAGAAAACTGAAACAATAAGCAAATTTAGCAAAGTCACAGAGTATAACATTAATATATGAAAGTCCATTTCTTTGTCTACATATCAGAAATGAACAGTTGGAATTTGAAATTAAAGGCATAATACTGTTTAAATTAGCATTAAAAAATGAAATACTTTAGTATAAATTTAACAAAGGATGTTTAGGACCTACATGCAGTCAGTGGCAAAACTCTGATTAAATAAAGAAGAAAAGAATACCTAAATAAGTAGATATTCCATGTTTATGAACTGAAAAACTAAAAAAAACATTGTCAAGATATCAATTTTTCCCCAATTTTTCAATGTATTTCATGAAGTCCAGATCAACATACCAGCATACTATTTTGAGAATTTTGACAAACTGATTCTGAAGTAAATATGGAAAGCCAAAAGACCCAGAATAGCCAAGATTATATTTAAAAATAGGTGTGGAAGAACTTACCTCACTTTATCTGAAAGCTGCTTTCATCAAAGCAGCATGTATTGATGCAAGAATAGACACATCAATCAATGGAACATTGTAGAGAGCTTGAGATAGACCAAGACAAATGTAGTTAGCCAATTAGAGTTGCCAAGGAAGTTCAATGGATAAAGGATAACCTTTTCAATAGATGGTAGTATAAAAATTGGATGTGTGTATGCCCAAAACTAAAAATACAATAAGAATATAAAAATAGACCTTATATACCTCTCAGAAAAGTTACTCAAAATTAATCACTGACATGAATGTAAAATTCAGAACTATAAAATTTTTAGAAAACAGCATAGGCTGAAGTCTAGCTCTGTTTTGATTTGGCAATGAGTTTTTAAGTATACCTCCAAAACCATAATCCATGAAGAAAAACACATTGATATGTTGAATTTATTAAAATTAAAAATGACTCTAGGAAAGACATTGCTGGAACCACTTTGGAAGGCAATTTTGCCATTGTTTACAAGGCATATCATATTCTTAATACATAATCCAGTAATTTTGCTCCTTGATCTTCTCCCAAATGAGTTGAAATTTTGCCACCAACAAACCCTATGCACAAATATTTATAGAGGCTTTATTCATAGTTGTAAAAAATGTTGGAAGTAAACTGCCTTCAGCAGGTGAAGGGTTAAGCAAGCAGTATGCCAATACATTGCAGTATTATTCAGAGCTGAAAAGAAATGAACTGTCTAGATATGAAAACACATAGAAGGACCTAAATGCATATAGACCAGCAGTAAAGAATCTGCCTACTATGCAGGAGACATAGATTCGATACCTGGGTGAGGACGATCCCCTACAGAAGGAAGTGACCACCTACTCCAGTATTCTTGCCTGGAAAATTCCATGAACAGAGGAGCCTGCAGGGTACAGTCAATGGGGTCACAAAGTGTCAGACATGACTGGGTAACACTACAGTTGAAAGACAGTCTGAAAAGGGCACATGTTGTAAGATCCCAACTATATATATTAATAACGTGGTTTGAAAGGTAAAACTACCAGGGCAGTAAAAATATCAGTACTTGCCAAGTGTTTGGCATAGCAGGGGAAGGCGAGAGGGGAAAAACAGATGAAACACAGGGAATGTTTAGGCCAGGGAAACTATCCTATGCAATATGGTGATGCTGGGCATTTTTGCATCTGTCAAAATCCATATAACTGTATGATACAAAGAGAACACTAACTTTAACTATGAAAATGAAAGTGAAGTCGCTCAGTCATGTCCAACTCTTTGCGACCCCATGGACNTTCTGGAACTCTCTTGCTTTTTCCATGATCTAGTGGATGTTGGCAGTTTGATTTCTGGTTCCTCTGCCTTTTCTAAAACCAGCTTGAACATCAGGGAGTTCACGGTTCACATATTGCTGAAGCCTGGCTTGGAGAATTTTAAGCATTACTTTACTAGCGTGTGAGATGAGTGCAATTGTGTGGTAGTTTGAGCATTCTTTGACATTTCCTTTCTTTGGATTGGAATGAAAACTGACCTTTTCCAGTCCTGTGGCCACTGCTGAGTTTTCCAAATTTGCTGGCATATTGAGTGCAGCACTTTCACAGCACCATCTTTCAGGATTTGAAACAACTCAACTGGAATTCCATCACCTCCACTAGCTTTGTTCGTAGTGATGCTTTCTAAGGCCCACTTGACTTCACATTCCAGGATGTCTGGCTCTAGATGAGTGATCACACCATCGTGATTATCTGGGTCGTGAAGATCTTTTTTGTACAGTTCTTCTGTATATTTTTGTCACCTCTTCTTAATATCTTCTGCTTCTTTTTAATATCTTCTGCTTCTGTTAGGTCCATACCATTTCTGTCCTTTATTGAGCCCATCTTTGCATGAAATGTTCCCTTAGTATCTCTAATTTTCTTGAAGAGATCTCTAGTCTTTCCCATTCTGTTCTTTTCCTCTATTTCTTTGCATCGATCACTGAAGAAGGCGTTAGGTATTAGTCCCTCCTTTTTGTTGTTTATAAGCCACTGGTGAGAGCAGTGGGAGGTTTGTTTATTTTGCTTTTCTTTTGTGTGACCCCTGCTCTAAGCCTATGATGGTCCCTAAAGGAAGAAATAATTAGGTCTCGTTGTTGGGATGAACTCAGGCCAGGGCAGAGAAACTTGTGCATAAACAATGCCTACCAGTTGGCACTGACACAAGAAGGATATCGGTCACTTTACTGTGTTTTGGTTTGCGTGGGTTTGATTTTTTTTTTCATTCCTTTTTCCTTTGGAAGAAAGGGAGAGGAACCATGTCCTAAAAAGTGCCAGAATCTTCTCTCCTGCTTAAAGGGCCATGCTTTCCTGTTGTCACATCCAGAGCTGGCTAGAGTGCAGCAGAAGTCTCAGAGGTGGAAGCAACCCAAGAGATCATGGCTGAAACTGAGCAGATGGATTTTTTTCTCTTTCTTCAACTTTATAAGTTACCATCCTATTCTTCTATGATTTGATTCCAAAAAAGGTTGAGGACCTTCAATGCAAGAACTTTCCCATTGGATAAAACATGATTAGATGTCTATCTGAAGGTGACATTTCACACACCCAAACCACCAAATACAGACATTCCCCAAAGTGGAAATGATAAATTGAAAGTTGCCCTGAACTCTCACAGGTGGTGTGAGAACAGCACGATGGACTGTTTCAATCTTCTGAGTCATGCATGGGCGTTGCCCCTATTAATAGATGAAACCCCTATACAGTAGACTTCCGTGTGGCTCATCTGGTAAAGAATCTGCCTGCAGTGCAGGAGACCTGGGTTCGATCCCTGGTTTGGGAAGATCCCCTAGAGAAGGGAAAGGCTACCTACTCCAGTATTCTGGCCTGGAGAATTCCGTGGACTATACAGTCTGTGGGGTCAAAAAGAGTCAGACAGGGCTGAGTGACTTTAACTTTCACTCTGCAGTAGTGAACCATTTCCTATGATCAAACTCATTCTCCCTCAATTTACTTCTGCATAAAATAGAAAGAGTTTCCGATTAGCAGGGTGTGAGATGATCCAGAGTAATCAGAGGCCCATGGCAGCAGAGGTACTCAACTGCACCTTTCTCTTTGTGACTCCTCAGGGGGGTGATTATCTCCTGATAATCATACACCCCCACCCCATTGTGCCTTATTGCTTAATTAGCCACTGCCTGAAATGCAGTTCTGTTTGCATCAACTTTATGTCGGCTGTAATTGCCCTGAGTTGCAGTTCCAAGATGAAAAAAGTGGCTCAAATAACTACATATATTTCGTTTGATTAATCATGAAAAAAATCATTCAGGGATTAAAGTGAAACCATTTTACTCCTGCTGATCATGTTCAGCAATCTGAAATTATTTTATGATCCCGATCAATGTAATTAATGAGAATGGCTGTTAATTAGTTACACTAGCAGGTGGGCCATGAAAAATGTATTCGCTTAATAACACCATAGAACAACACGCGATTAAGGGTTCCTGGGTGGATTTTACCTGGTGCACAGGCAGAAAGTCACTGGCCAGCTCCTTGGCACTGCCTTCTTCACTCACCTCTGCTTCCCCACCCACTTCTAGCGCCTTTCTTTGGCGACACACCAAAACAGCAGGGCTGGAGATTTTTAAATGCTATTAAGCAGTTTTCAGCTTAAAAGTTTCTTTTCTATGTGGCAAGGCTCTGGAGCAGAGGTTCCTGGTAAACTCAACCAAACAGACTGGAGTTTCAGCCTAGGAAATATGGCAGCTCTTTCATCCTTAGCAGCCTTATGCCATGTTGTTAACCCTTTCTCTAGAGGCCAGCTGTAGTAACCCCTTGGTTGCTGCCTGGGGACAGGCAGGAAGTGTTGACACCACATTGTCACTGAGTCATTCATTACTGACCCTGAGTGTACTGGGAAGTGTTCACTGTCACAAGATATATCACAATCCCCAAGGAGCTAGACAATATACATGGTTATCACCATCACCATGTTGGTTTTCACTATGCAGAAATACATAAGGAAGTAAAAACAGGAACAAATATTTCAATATCCTCCCAGTTAAAACTACTGAGTTGTGCCAATGATGTGAACGTCTACAAATATCTGTCAATATAATTTGCCTGTACACTGAGTTCCTCAGTTCAGTTCAGTCACTCAGTTGTGTCTGACCTTGTGATCCCATGGACTGCAGCACACTAGGCCTCCCTGTCTATCATCAACTCCCGGAGTTTACTCAAATTCATGTCCATTGAGTCGGTGATGCCATCCAATCATCTCATCCTCTGTCGTCCCCTTCTCCTCCCACCTTCAATCTCTCCCAGCATCAGGGTCTTTTCAAATGAGTCAATTCTTCACAAGAGGTGGCCAAAGTATTGGAGTTTCAGCTTCAACATCAGTCCTTCCAATGAACAACCAGGACTGATCTCCCTTAGGATAGACTGGTTGGATCTCCTTAAAGTCCAAGGGACTCTCAAGAGTCTTCTCCAACACCACAGTTCAAAAGCATCAATTCTTCAATGCTCAGCTTTCTTTATAGTCCAACTCTCACATCCATACATGACTAATGGAAAAACTTTGACTAGACGGACATTTGTTGACAAAGTAATGTCTCGGCTTTCTAATATGCTGTCTAGGTTGGTCATAACTTTCCTTCCAAGGAATAAGCGTCTTTTAATTTCATGGCTGCAATCACCATCTGCAGTGATTTTGGAGCCCCCAGAAATAAAGTCTGACACTGTTTCCACTGTTTCCCCATCTATTTTCCATGAAATGATGGGACCAGATGCCATGATCTTAGTTCTCTAAATGCTGTGTTTTAGGCCAACTTTTTCACTCACCTCTTTCACTTTCATCAAGAAGCTCTTTAGTTTTTCTTTGCTTTCTGCCATAAAGGTGGTGTCATCTGCATATCTGAGGTTATTGATATTTCTCCCAGCAAGCTTGATTCTAGCTTGTGCTTCATCCATCCCAGCATTTCTCACTAAGAACACTGAGTTCTTAGATTTCATTAAACCCCGCTAATTGGAGGTTGGGGTGTGCCCCACTGTTCAAGGTGTCACTAGGTGGGCTAATTGAGAGAGCTGAAATGCCTGGAATCCTTGACAGAGGAGGTGGAGACATCACAGATCCACTCTATGCTCTTTTCAGAGGCAACCTCTGAAGTGCCCACTATATTCAGGTTGGTTCCATTGGATTTGCGGACAATCAAAGGAGAGACCTGGTCAGAAGAAGGGCTCTTTGTGCAGTTTTCCTGATCCTTGGGCTACACAGTCAAACCTAGTGGCCCTTAAAGTGGTGGGGTGGGCTCCCTTTGGTGCCCTGACAACCGTTTCCTTGGTTTCTTCTTCAGAATTAATATTTAAGGAAGGCTTTGCTCCTCTGCTAGTGGATTTTTCATCTTTTTTTCACTCTCTGCTTCTTTTCCCTTTCTCCCTTCTTTCTTTCTTACTGGTCATCACCTGCTTAATAGAAGTTTCTGTTGTTACTTGGTTCATTTTCTATCTTAGGGTATTTTCTATTTTTGTATTTTCCAAAGGAAGCAGCAGATGCTTGGGATTTTATCCAATGTCTGTACGCACATGGAGACAAAGCATCAAGTCCTTCCAAAAAGATTTGTGAAGATGAACTGCTGTCTCTCGCTCTGCACATCACCCCGGTCTTCCTCCCCCTTTTCAAGAGGCAACTAGTGCAACTTTTTGTCAGGTCATTTTGGGAGCACTTGTCCCCCTTTCTCTGAATAACACAACTCTATTGCTGTTTCTCGATTTTCCAGTTTCAGGTATTTTCTGCTGATTTCCCTGTGCAGAAGATGAGTACTTAGCCTTCTTCCTTTCCCCTTCCCCCATCGCACAGTGAAGTTCCTTCCACCCCTTTATCTTTCCAACATATTTCTAGCAAAAGTTCAGTTACCTGAACATTTATTTTTACATGCTTAATATGCTATTCTCCAATAAACCATATACCATGCAATGATTTTCCTTTCCTGAGCAACTCTCTGGAGTTCATCATCTTTGGCTTGTTTTGGTGTTTGGCTTAATTTTCTGTGCACTTATCAGTGATGAAACCCCCAACTCTTGACCAATTGAATCTTCTTGATAAATTTCATCCACAGCTTTCAGACCTGCTCCAATCTAGTCTGATCCCCTCCTCATCCAGGCTTCTCTCTGCCATCAGTTCAGTCAGTCAGTGAGTTCAGTCGCTCAGTCATGTCCAACTCCTTGCGACCCCATGAATCGCAGCACACCAGGCCTCCCTGTCCATCACCAATTTTTCTGTGAGTATGGTTTCATTGTGTCTGCCCTCTGATGCCCTCTTGCAACACCTACCATCTTACTTGCGTTTCTCTTACCTTGGACGTGAGGTATCTCTTCACAGCTGCTCCAGCAAAGCACGGCCGCTGCTCCTTACCTTGGACGAGGGGTATCTCCTTACCACCACCCTTCCTGACCTTCAACGTGGGATTGCTCCTCTAAGCCCTCCTGGACTTCTTTTAATAGCAACATATCGATATTGTTTCATTAATTGTAGCAATTGTAGTATATTGTCCGTACAAGAGGTATATGATAGTTCTGTATCTTGTGTTTATTTTTTCTGTAAGCTTAAAATTTCTCCACAAGTGCTCTATTAATTTAAAAACCTATCAAGCAGGAAAGGATATGGAGAAATCTTAAGTGTATGTTGATAAATATAAGACATCTATCTAAAAATTTTACATAGTGTATGATTGTTGAAGGAGGTCATGGAGAAAATGAGATTGACAGTTGACTCTTTCACTGGACCCAGGCAATTTGAGGTTCTCCACCTATCCCCCTATCTTTGGAGTGTGTATTTTGTTCACCTTCCCTGTTTCCAGAAGTTATTTCGAGAATACAGCCTCCAGATAAAAATGTGGTTTTGAGACAATCTGGATGGCATAGGTGACTGAACCAGGTGAAGGCTTTTATATAAAGGTTTAAGATTTGGTGGGTTGGTGAGGGAATCTACTGAAGTCATGACCCCCACCCCCACCGCCCCCAGACAAGCCTTCTGTGTAATTCCCCTTCCTTATTAGACTTGCTATCTGTCAGTCTGGAGTGGTCTCCCTCTTTCTTTGGTCTGTTTTTGCCCTGCATGTATGGGGTCCAGTTACAGATTATTCCCAGGAAGTTCCAAAGAAGTTGTGAAGCAATAGTGATTCTGGAATAATTAAAACTACAAAGATAGTAAAAAAAAAAAAATATATATCAGTGGTTGCCAGGGCTTTAGAGAATGGTGGAAAAAAATGAATAGTTGACACAGAGGGGATTTTTAGGCAGTGAAAGCATTCTTGCTGGTATTGTAATGGTGAAATGTGGCATTATGCATTTGTCAAACACATTTCTACTGCAAAAAGAGTGAAACTTAATATATGCAAATTTAAAAGAACCATTTAGAAATTCAGAGACTCTCAGTGAAGAAAATAGACATTGACAAGAGAATTTAACTTTATTACAAATGTATTAAACAACCTCACTGAAGGAGGTGGGAGAAAAGATGCTGACCTCAGGAAGCTTAGAAATGAATTGAGTCTGTAAGTCAAAAGCAAAAGATACTGACCATAAGCACTTTACTGTAGCTGATAAAGTATTCTGAGGGCATATGGGTTAGCAATTTTGATACTGCTTTGTACATATAGTTGATTTGAAAAAGTAAGAAATTTGATGACACACAATAGGAGCCTGATTTCTTACATTTAAAAAATACAGTATTATTTGGCTGCACTGGGTCTTAGTTACAGCATGTCAGGTCTACAATTTTCTTTACAGCATGAAGGATCTTTAGTTGAGGCATGTGGGATCTTTAGTTGAGGTAGGAAAATTCTTACTTTTTGAATAAGCATTAGTGAATAATACTTTGGCCACCTGATGCAAAGAACAGACTCATTGGAAAAGATCCTGATCCTGGGAAAGATTGAGGGCAGGAGGAGAAGGGGACGACAGAGGATGAGATGGTTGGATGGCATNTTTAGTTGAGGTAGGAAAATTCTTACTTTTTGAATAAGCATTAGTGAATAATACTTTGGCCACCTGATGCAAAGAACAGACTCATTGGAAAAGATCCTGATCCTGGGAAAGATTGAGGGCAGGAGGAGAAGGGGACGACAGAGGATGAGATGGTTGGATGGCATCACTGACTCAACGGACATGAGTTTGAGCAAGCTCTGGGTGTTGGTGATGGACAGAGAAGCCTGGCGTGCTGCAATCCACGGGGTCACAAAGAGGCGGACACACCTGAGTGACTGAACTGAAGTGAATTAATGAATAAGCAAGTGAAGGAGGCCAGAATAATCCAAAGGATAATGGGCTAAAAAGATGGAGACATCGGAATGAACTCATGTTTAGTTAACATTAACACAGATAGTTAGATTTAGATGTTTATAGATACATGCATATACACAGGTTAGTATACGCAAATATTTTCTTGCTCAAGGAGCTGCAAAGGCCAAAAAAAATCAAAGCCAAACAGGACCCTATGGAGCTCCCAGAAACAAAGCATGTCTATCCCCATTCTTTTGGTGGTAGAAAATAGGCTTCATTCCGCCTCCAAGACTTTCCCTGGGATCCTAAAGTTAGGTTCAAGCCATGGTGAATCAGGGAATGGAAGGGATGCAGAAACTAAGGAGAAGCAGTCAAGCAACCAAAGTGCAGCCATGGGGCAGAGTCCTAGTTCTTCCAGAAGGAAAATACATAAAAACATCTTTAAGTTCTGTAGGAACTAAGGCTCCCACCCAGGTGGAGGAGGGTGACTTCATGCTGAACACAAGATTCCTGGAGCACCACCCTCTCACCTCACTATCAACCAATCAGAAGAAAGTCACACACCCTGAAGCCCTCACCCCAAATTTTGCCTTTAAATATTTCTCCATAAATATCACTAGGGAGTTCTGGTTTTCTTGAGTACATGCCATCTGTTTTCCTTGCTTGGTCCTGCAATAAACCTTTCTCTGCTCCAAATTCTGATGTTTCAGTTTGTTTGACCTCACTGTGCTTTGGGCACACAAATTTGTTTTCAGTAACAAAAAGACCCTGGTAGCAATGAGCACAACTTATGATGAAAACTGGCTAAACAATAAGGTCTTCATAAGATACTCTCTCGTGTTTGTTTTTAGTTTATATTAAGATTTCAATGTTTATATCAAATCTAGGAAATTATGCTGGAAGCTCAGCCTCTGTACACTGGCTTGAAATCAAATCTCAGAGACGGCGTTTTGGATGAAGTGGAAAAGAGCCACTTTATTGCTTTACCAGGCAAAGGTGGACACAGCAGACTCATGCCCTGAAAAAATATGTCCCAACCTGGAGGGATCTGGCGAGGAGTTCTATAGTAGTTGTCAGGAGTAGGGCTGTTGATAAGAATCAGGATGTGTGCAGGGCCTGCACTCCTTTAAACTAGCATCACGTGGTCTCTTGACGAGTTTCTCTGGTCAGCAAACTGTGACCTTCTCTGAAATGAAGAATGCTGACATCTCCCATTTGCTGAGTGTTTTAGTTCTGTAAAAAGGCTTCTGTGCCTTGGAGCCCCACGGAGTCCTGCTTGGTTCCAATGGTGCCTTCATCTTGGGACACCTATACACGGGTCATCCTGTGGCTTAGGCTTCTCATAGCAAGATGATTGGCTATAAAGTCACACAGAGAATGATTCCAGGAAAGCCAGGTCAAAGTTGTATTGCCTTTTTGTGACTCAGAGTGCTGAAACCACAAAACTCACATGTGACTCAAACCCAGCCAAAAATGGAGATTGGGACTTGATCCCACTGTCTTTTAATTGAGATCACACACTTGGTCTCAGGATTTAATGAAACTTAGGTTCTTTATGTCTCAGCACAGGAGGAATTCAGCGAGAGGTTAAGTGATAGGCAAGAAGTGGATTTATTTAGAGAGACATACATTTTATTGATAGAATGCCGTCCATTATAGAAGGTAAGAGTGGCCCAGGGAGAAACATACTTCATGGACAGAGTCTGGGCCATCTCAGAAGGCCAGAGGCTTTGAAATATTTTTTTTTTTAATGGACTGAGTAATTTCATAGGCTATCAAGCGGAAGATTATTCCAACTAGTTTGGGAAAGGGATGAGGATTTCCAGGAACTGAACCACTACCCACTTTTTGGTCTAGGACTGTCATGGTGAGCCTGTGGGTGTTTTATTTAACATGCTAATGCATTACAGTGAACATATAATGAGGCTCAAGGCCCACTGGAAATCCAGTCTTCTACCATTTTGGACCTAGTTGTTTAAACCAGTTCACATCACATCCTCAACAGGTATGTCATTCTTCTAAAGAGTGTGCCCTGCCCCCTTTCTTTCTATTTCAGTCTCACTTTGTTGTCTTCTTTTGGTTACAAGCAAGCCAGCTCAGACTCAAGAAAAGGGGCACAGACATCACCTCCAAGTGCTGTTGGTGGTAATGTTTTCCACAATCAGCAGATAAATCAATAAAATTTCCTTTTAACCATCTTCAATTCAAATGTAAACATTTTGATACCTCTATTTTGAAAATATATAAATAAATTTATAGTAAAAACACCAATAGTTACTGTTTCTAAACTGAAGTGTAAAGGAGAATTTAAGACTAGTGAAAAATGTTCCCTTTCTTTTTTTGTTATTCTCTGGGAACTTTTTCAAGAGTGACCTTGCTTCGTTCCTGGCTCTTAAGCAACTCTCTAAACTTTGATCCAGTATTTTCTATTAACCCAAAATCTGTGGGGCCATCTCAACAGTAAGATGATCTCTGAACTGGCTTATGAATGGCCCCAGTTCCTTGAACGTTAATAACCTCTCTACTTAGGATCTCCATTAATAGTCTTTCCACCAGAGACGTGCCTTTCCACTTACAGACTTGAAAAGCTCCAATAATGGTTTCAGGAGCTAAAAGTCAGGTGAGAAGAAATATATCACGAAGCAATTGCTGCCTTGAAGTCGCCCAGTAGGATACAAGGTTTCTAAGAAACTGTCTGAAGTTAATTGCACATTTTTAGTCCCCTTACAAAGAGAGGTGGTAATACCTACAGTAAGTTAATACTTCCACTTGAGAGCTAAATAAAAGAAATATCTTTTTGAACTTTGCAAGACCTGGCAATTAATTTTGTCTGTGAAGATGTAAATTCAGTGTACACCTACTAGTTAGGCTTTAAAAGCAAGAAGTTAGTCATTCTTAAACCACAGTAGGGTGCCCGTGAAACACCAGATAAAGTGGAATTCCTTCATTACGTGAGTTAAAATTCATGTTTATCTCCTAAATCTTATCAACACTTTAAAGTCCAATGTAGAACTTTACAATTCCTTCTGCATTAACTCCAGTTGGTTATGAATTAGCCCCTTTTACCCTCATTCTGTAATACATATACAGCATTGTCACACAATGAGATTGTGGGCATATATTGCATGTCCTCTTCAATACTTATACTATCTGTGTAGCTTTCCCAATTTTGTAAGTTTGAGAGAGAAAAAATAATATATATTTTTTAATGTATTGAAAAGAATAGGTGTTGCATTTGGTGTAGTCTTTAAAAAAAGACAACAGGCTCAAAACAGATTAATTTACCCTCCACACCAGTAAACTAAGACTTAATTGCAGTTTAACACTTCACAGAAATATGACATTTAAAACTATCAATCTGAAATTTCCTGATCACTGCTAGTGGGGAAAGGCTTCCCTGGTGACAGAGATGGTAAAGAATTTGCCTGCAGGGTGGGAGACATGAGTTCCATCCCTGGGTTGGGAAGATCCCCTGAAGAAGAGAATGGCATCCCCACTCCAGTATTCTTGTCTGGAGAATTTCATGGATAGAGGAGCCTGGTGGACTACAGTTCATGGGGTCACAAAGAGTAGGACACCACTGAGGGACACACACACACTGGTGCTAGTGCTAATGAGGTACCTGCTTGATAAAGACCCCTGCCTTGCCTTTCCCCCAAGTGAAGTTGACCTGGCCTGAGACAGTCCTTTCTTTTCTTTAGCTAATACCTCCTTAGTCCATACTTTCCTGCCAATGAAGCCCTCCATTTTGAACAATCCTTTAAAGTGCCTATTTACTATATGGGATGTTGGCCAATTAATGAATAGTTTAATAAAGCCAATTAGACCTTCAGATTTACTCAGTTGAATTTTAGAACAGCAAATTAACTGTAGTTGTTAAATAATGTCTAAAGATTATAAAAAATGTACGTAACATTATGTGTTTCTCATGATATACTCTGCATATAAGTTAAATAAGCAGAGTGACAATATACAGCCTTGATGTACTCCTATTCCTGTTTGGAACCAGTCTGTTGTTCAATGTCCAGTTCTGACTGTTGCTTCCTGATCTGCATATATGTTTCTCAAGAGGCAGATCAAGTGGTCTGGTAGTCTCATCTCTTGAAGAATTTTCCACAGTTTATTGTGATACACACAGTCAAAAGCTTTGGCATAGTCAATAAAGCAGAAATAGATGTTTTTCTGGAACTCTGTTGCTTTTTCGATGGTCCAATAGATATTGGCAAATTGATCTCTGGTTCCTCTGCCTTTTCTAAAACCAGCTTGAACATCTGGAAGTTCACGGTTCATGTATTACTGAAGCCTGGCTTGGAAAATTTTGAGCATTACTTTACTAGCGTGTGAGATGAGTGCAATTGTGCAGTAGTTTGAGCATGCTTTGGCATCGCCTTTCTTTGGGATTGGAATGAAAACTGACCTTTTCCAGTCCTGTGGCCACTGCTTAGTTTTCCAAATTTGCTGGCATATTAGTGCAGCACTTTCACAGCATCATCCTCCAGGATTTGAAATAGCTCAACTGGAATGCCATCACCTCTACTAGCTTTGTTTATATGATGCTTTCTAAGGCCCACTTGACTTCACATTCCAGGATGTCTGGCTCTAAGTGAGTGATCACATCATTGTGATTATCTTGGTCATGAAGATCATTTTTGTACAGTTCTTCCATGTATTCTTGCCACCTCTTTTTAATATCTTCTGCTTCTGATAGGTCCATACCATTTCTGTCCTTTATCGAGCCCATCTTTGAATGAAATGTTCCCTTGGAAGCTTTCATTTTCTTGAAGAGATCTCTAGTCTTTCCCATTCTGTTGTTTTCCTCTCTTTCTTTGCATTGATCACTAAGGAAGCCTTTCTTATCTCTTCTTGCTATTCTTTGGAACTCTGCATTCAGATGCTTATATCTTTCCTTTTCTCCTTGGCTTTTCACTTCTCTTCTTTTCACAGCTATTTGTAAGGCCTCCCCAGACAGCCATTTTGCTTTTTTTTGCATTTCTTTTCCATGGGGATGGTCTTGATCTCTGTCTCCTGTACAGTGTCACAAATCTCAGTCCATAGTTCATCAGGCACTCTATCTATCAGATCTAGGCCCTTAAATCTATTTCTTACTTCCACTGTATAATCATAAGGGATTTGATTTAGGTCATACCTGAATGCTCTAGCAGTTTTCCCTACTTTCTTTAGTTTGAGTCTGAATTTGGTAATAAGGAGTTCATGATCTGAGCCACAGTCAGCTCCTGGTCTTGTTTTTGCTGACTGTATAGAGCTTCTCCATCTTTGGCTGCGAAGAATATAATTAATCTGATTTCGGTGTTGACCATCTGGTGATGTCCATATGTAGTGTCTTCTCTTGTGTTGTTGGAAGAGGGTGTTTGCTATGACCAGTGCTTTCTCTTGGCAAAACTTCATTAGTCTTTGCCCTGCTTCATTCCGCATTTCAAGGCCAAGTTTGGCTGTTACACCTGGTGTTTCTTGACATCCTACTTTTGCATTCCAGTCCCCTAAAATGAAAAGGACATCTTTTTTGTGTGTTAGTTCTATTACGTCTTGTAGGTCTTCAAAAATCATTCAACTTCAGCTTTTTCAGCTGGGACATAGACTTGGATTATTGTGATATTGAACGGTTTGCCTTGNAAGGTCTTGTAGGTCTTCATAACACCGTTCAACTTTAGCTTCTTCATCATTACTGGTTGGGGCATAGACTTGGATTACTGTGATATTGAATGGGTTGCCTTGGAGACGAACAGAGATCATTCTGTTGTTTTTGAGAATGCATCCAAGTACTGCATTTCAGACTCTTTTGTTGACCATGATGGCTACTCCATTTCTTCTAAGGGATTCCTACCCACAGTAGTAGATATAATGATCATCTGAGTTAAATTCACCCATTACAGTTCATTTTAGTTCGCTGATTCCTAGAATGTCGATGTTCACTATTACCATCCCATTTGACCACTTCCAATTTGCCTTGATTCATGGACCTAACATTCCAGGTTCCTATGCAATATTGCTCTTTACAGCATTGAACCTTGCTTCTGTCACCAGTCACATCCACAACTGTGTATTGTTTTTGCTTTGGCTCCATCCCGTCATTCTTTCTAGAGTTATTTCTCCACTGATCTCCAGTAGCATATCGGGCACCTACTGACCCGGGGAGTTCCTCTTTCAGTATCCTATCATTTTGCCTTTTCATACTATTCATGGGGTTCTCAAGGCAAGAATACCTAAGTGGTTTGCCATTCCCTTCTCTAGTGGACCACATTCTGTCAGCTTAAAGCTTATTTAACTTATATGCAGAGTATATCATGAGAAACACTGGGCTGGAAGAAGCACAAGCTGGAATCAAGATTGCTGGGAGAAATATCAATAACCTCAGATATGCAGATGACACCACCCTTATGGCAGAAAGTGAAGAGGAACTAAAAAGCCTCTTGATGAATGTGAAAGAGGAAAGTGAAAAAGTTGGCTTAAAGCTCAACATTCAGAAAACGAAGATCGTGGGATCTGGTCCCATCACTTCATGGCAAATAGATGAGGAAACAGAGGAAACAGTGGAAACAGTGTGAGGCTTTATTTTTTTGTGCTCCAAAATCACTGCAAATGGTGATTGAAGCCATGAAATTAAAAGACACTCCTTAGAAGAAAAGTTATGACCAGCCTAGACAGCATATTGAAAAGCAGAGACATTACTTTGCCAAAAAAGTCAAGGCTATGGTTTATCCAGTGGTCATGTATGGATGAAAGAGCTGGACTGTGAAGAAAGCTGAGCACCAAAGAGTTGATGCTTTTAAAGTGTCGTGTTGGAGAAGACTCTTGAGAGTCCCCTGGACTGGAGATCCAACCAGTCCATTCAAAAGGAGATCAGCCCTTGGTGTTCTTTGGGAGGAATGATGCTAAAGATGAAACTCCAGTATTTTGACCACCTCATGCAAAGAGTTGACTCATTGGAAGAGACTCTGATGCTGGGAGGGATTGGCGGGCAGGAGGAAAGGGGAATGCCAGAGGATGAGATGGCTGGATGGCTTCACCAACTCTATGGACGTGAGTCTGAGTGAACTCCGGGAGATGGTGATGGACAGGGAGGCCTGGTGTGNAGAGACTCTGATGCTGGGAGGGATTGGCGGGCAGGAGGAAAGGGGAATGCCAGAGGATGAGATGGCTGGATGGCTTCACCAACTCTATGGACGTGAGTCTGAGTGAACTCCGGGAGATGGTGATGGACAGGGAGGCCTGGTGTGCTGTGATTCATGGGGCTGCAGATTCAGACATGACTGAGCGACTGAACTGAACATTATTTGTTAAGTAATGTAATTAGAAATGTGGAAAGACCATGCTCGTCCATCTCTCTCTCCCTTGCACATATCCCCATACTTTTCATCCATACCCAATTTGCATCTACAAATGTCTATGGCCTGAATGTCTGCCCCATCCCCGAATTCATTTATTGAATCCTCAATCCCCAGTGTGATGTTTTCTGGAAGTGGAGCCTTTTCAAGGCATTTAGGTTATGTGAGTGGAGCCTGTTGTGGTAGTCTGTGTGTGGGTTGGAAAAGAATTTACAGATATGAAGCAGAATGAGAGGGGAATAAAGTTTCTTAAAGTCGGAGATGCTTTAGAACTGCAGGCTGGCTCAAGGGAGAGCCGAACCCTTTTGCAGGCTAGCAGCCATTTTGTAGCCTCAAGACAGAGAAAATTCCTACTGGAATGGTGGCATTATGTGTTTGGCTAGGATGCTATAGAGTGGGTAATAGGATGGGTATTTTACCTAATATGGGATCGGGAACTGACCAGTTTAGATTGAGAGGCTCATGACAACAGTTGCTATGGCACATGGTCAGTTCCAGAGATTTTTATCCTGTGACCTTGGAACAGGACTCCATACCTATGACCTTGGTACAAGGCTCTATGGAGCCCTCATGATAGAATTAATGACCTTCCAAAAAGAGAAGACACAGGATCTCTCTCTGTGTCGTGTGAGCACACAGCAAGAAGGCAGCCATCTGCAAACCAGTGAGAAAGACCTCACTAGACATCACATCGGCCAACACCTTGATCTTGGTCTTTTTAGCCTCCAGAAGTAGGAGAATTAAATTGCTGTTGATAAATAAATAACATCCAGTTTATGGTATTAGAGGGGTCCACACTGACTCAGACAACATCTGTGTTGATAAACATGTATTTTATAGCTTTTCCACTTAATCTCTATAAAAATATAGAATATTATAGAAGGATTTCTATGAGCAAATAATTAAAAGTGAATGTAGCTATGTCACTAATTGAACTACTTTTAAAATTTACATGTAATATAAATAAAGGATGTCTTGTTTTGTAAGAAAGAGACAGAGGCACTAGTGAGACATCCCAGTGAGTTTACTTAGAACATGCTGGTGATAAAGATGCTTCTTTCTTTTTCAGCTTTCTTTTCATATGGTAAAGCTTTACTGATGTTCCCCTTAAAGATATTATGAAGCTAAGTAATTCTGAGAAAATTACTGTTCTTATTTTTTTAACTTTGGAAATTCTCCACCACCAGACTTCCTTGCAGTTTCCCAGTTTCATTTGTTGGACTGCCCATCTTAACATTTCCTGCACTCTTTTCTTATCTTCAAAGAAAAAGAAAATATCTCCCCAAATAGCTAAGTGGCAATACCTTTGATGAAAATTACTGTTGAATGTCATAGGCCCAGAGTAGGATTTCCTCAGAGGCTCTATACACATCAGATCAATGATAAAATCTTGGAGAATCTGAAAATCCTATTTATTGATAAATACTGTACACAATCTAAAGATCAGTAAATTCAATACATGAAATGAACCACTACAAAACCTGCTAATATTTTAAACATGGTAAGTGACTGGAGATGGCTGGATGGCATCACCGAAGCAAGACTTGAACTTGGGAAAATTTTGGGAAATGGTAAGGGACAGGGAGGCCTGATATCCCTGGGGTCACAAAGAGTCAGACACGACTGGGTGACTGAACAACAATAAGTAACTGGACTTATGATTAAAAATAGTTAATAATATTTTCCTATTACATGTTCATTAGCTAATCTATTCATCACATATTCTCCTATTTTTTAGAATTTGGTGTTAGAGAAGACAACAGTCCTATGAGAGAGTATATTTAAGCTTAAGTTTCCCCTTATGTATATTAGGGATAATAATATATGCATCTAATACTTCAAATTTATATGAATACATACAAGAATTATATTTTAAAATTAAGTGATATGTATAATTATAAACATATCACAGTCTTACTCTTTCATTCAGTTTTTGTGTTTTAAGGAAAATGTTTAAAATCATTTTTTAAAATCAGACAATTCCAACTATTATATAAGCCCTCTAATTTACTTTGAGACATTGCTTAATATCTCTGACTTGGTTACTTGGTTAAAATATTAGGATAACAATATTTACCTAATTTACAATTATCCAGATATACAGTTAGCATTGGAGAAGGAAATGGCAACCCACTCCAGTGTTCCTGCGTGGAGAATCCCATCGACAGAGAAGCCTTCTGGGCTACAGTCCACGGGATTGCAGAGTCAGACAAGACTGAAGCATGCACACATGAACAATTAATGCACACATACACAATTAACTCACACACACACACACACACACACACAATACAGATGTTCAGACATGTGTTCTCTCTCCAGATCTTAAATATTAGATACTTTTCTCCTTTATCTCTCATACTAAATACAATGGATTCATGATCATTTCTGAGATCCTTTAGTATCCTTTACATCTTTATTGTTGCTTGTTTCTTAAGACAGTTACGTGATCCCTCTGTTTTCCTCTCTCTGTCTATTTTTCATCTATTTCATTTTAAATTTATTTTCTCTAAAACCCATACTGTAACATAACTCTTTATAAATCAGTTATGTCAAAGCATTTTCACTTTACTTTACATATAAGGGCTTTCCAGGCGGCTCAGTGATAAAAAATCCACCTACAGTGCAGAAGACCTGGGTTCAATCCCTGGGTCGGGAAGATCCCCTGGAGAAGGTAATGACAATTCACTCCAGTATTCTTGCCTAGAAAATCCCATGGACAGAAGAGCCTGGAGGACTACAGTCCACGGGGTCGCAAAGACTCCGACAAGACTTAGGGCCTAAACCACCAACCACCACTACTTCAAGTAAATTCCATCTATAACCTTCCTTAATCTCTGTCTGTGTCACATTGTTGCTTTAGTTCCTGTTTAGCTAAAGTATGAAGGAAAATAATCCTAAATTGACAAGAAAAAATTAGCCAGATTGAAGCATTTGTTTTCTGATTATATATATGCTGTATGGTTTTCAATGATATGAACCAAGTCTTTCTTTTCTCTGCTTAAAACTAATTTGAGTTTTCCGAGACTTGAAATTCACTTGCTATGTTGCAACTGTTGTCCCATTTATCACATTCTGAGGCTATCTTAGGGAAAAGGGGAAAAGTAGCATGAAAAATAATTATTTCCATCTTGTTTAATTCTCAGAGTATGGTTTGTACTCTATATGGACTCACATAAAATAGTTTTTTTTTTTTTTTCAATTCTTTTTTTCAGTGACTTCTGTCTCAAGGACCCAAATCTATATATCCAACAGCTAGACAGTTTATAATTCCTTTTCTTTACTGACAAGGAAGTTTGGGGGCAGATTCAACATGGTATTTAATTACTTCAGATGAGTTCACTCTTAAGTGCCCCTCACATGTACTGCAAATCTTCTTCTGTTGGGCTCGCCTCACAAATTTATACTAGGCTAGATACTGAAGTATTTTTCCAGCAGACAACTCCTCAGCCTCTACACTTTGCTAGGCAGATTTAAATCTCTCTCACTCATCTAAGCTATGATTATTTCCATCTGTGTCCTTCCCAAAGTGTTTTCCTGCATCTAAAAACAGGTCTTCCATTTTCTGTACTGCTCTGTATAATAGTGACGAATATAAAGTAGTTAAACATAAATAAAATTTATAAGACAGATCCTCAGCTTTACTAGTCCCATTTCAAGTGCTGAGTAACCAAATGGGTCTAGTAGCTACTGTTCTGGACAACACAGATATAATACATTGCTATCATTGTAGAAAGATCTTCCAAACAAAGCTATTCAAGTGTGTGTTTCAGAACCTGGTTAAAAAAAAAAAATCACATTTTAAAATGATTTAATAAAACCCGTGTCACTTCAGATTCTTCCTCCTCTGAAAATAAACTACTATTTGTTATTCAGTGATTTCTAGTGTCTCCAGGTCGCTTGTTGTAGTACTTAAGTTTGATACAATACAAAATTTAAAATCTAAAGGTCATCAATTTATATTTTATTTGTCAACTCAGCCATTATTTTATAATCTTGAGCAGATTTATATATACACACAAACAAACAGACACAGTGGAGACATGGAACGACAGACAGGTTCCAAATCGGGAAAGGAGTACGTCAAGTCTGTATATTGTTACCCTGCTTATTTAACTTATAGGCAGAGTACATTATGTGAAATGCCGGGCTGGATGAAGCACAATCTGGAATCAAGATTGCCAGGAGAAATATCAATAACCTCAGATATGCAGATGACACCACACTTATGGCAGAAAGTGAAGAGGAACTAAAGAGCCTCTTGTTGAAAGTGAAGGAGGAGAATGAAAAAGTTGGTTTAAAGCTCAACATTCAGAAAACTAAAATCATTGCATTTGGTCCCATCACTTCATGGCAAATAGATGGGGAAACAATGGAAACAGTGACAGACTTTATTTTGGGGGGCTCCAAGATCACTGCAGATCGTGACTGCAGTCATGAAATTAAAAGACATTTGCTTCTTAGAAGAAAGCTATGAGCAACCTAGATAGCATATTCAAAAGCAGAGAAATTACTTTGCCAACAAAGGTCCATCTAGTCAAAGCTATGGTTTTTTCAGTAGTCATGGCTGGATGTGAGAGTTGGCCTGTAAAGAGCTGAGCACCGAAGAATTGATGCTTTTGAACTGTGCTGTTGGAGAAGACTCTTGAGAGTCCCTTGAACTGCAAGGAGATCCAACCAGTCCATTCTAAAGGAAATCAGTCCTGAATATTCATTGGAAGCACTGTTGCTGAAACTGAAAGTCCAATGCTTTGGCCACCTGATGCGAAGAACTGACTCATTTGAAAAGATCCTGATGCTGGGAAAGATTGAAGGTGGGATGAGGATGACAGAGGATGAGATGGTTGGCTGGCATCACCAACTCCATGGACGTGAGTTTGAGCAAGTTCTGGGAGTTGGTGATGGACAGGGAAGCCTGGGGTGCTGCAGTCCATGGGGTTGCAAAGAGTCAGACATGACTGAGCAATTGAACTGACATATATGTACATACATAGTATATGTATATATATATATCTCCACACACACACACAGAGCTAGAGAGAGAGAAATTAATTTTACTCCAAAATCTGCAAGGCAGACTGAAATGCTGGAGACCCAAGAAAGAGGTACTATGATAGCTCAAGTCCAAAGGCAGTCAGTAGGTAGACTTCCTTCTTCTTCAGGGTACCTCAGTCTTTTCCTTTAAGAGTTTCAACTGATTTGTTGAGGCCCACCCAGGTTATGGAGGGTGATCTGATTTACTCAGCTCTAAGGCCATAGATTTTAATCACGTCCAAAAGCTACCTCAGTCTATTCCATTTTTCCGGAAGACCCTGACTAATACAATACCCTTGGTAACTTCCTATTTATTTCATTAGCAGTGAGTATGTGCTAAATTACTTCAGTCATTTCTGACTCTATGTGGCTCTATGGACTGTAGCCCTCCAGGCTCCTCTGTTCATGGGATTTTCCAGTCAAGAATACCTGAATGGGTTGCCATTTCCTCCTGCAGGAGATCTTACTGACCTAAGTATTGAACTCCTGTCTCCTGCATCTCCTGCATTGGCACGCAGGTTCTTTACCACTAGCGCCACCTGGGAAGCCCAATTAGCAGTAAAGTGTATAAATACTTGAAGGCAGGGATCAAGTAAAACCTTAACAGATATAGAAAACAAATTTATATAATGTGTAGCTAATGTTAGCTATCAGGCAATCACGAGAAAATTCATGACTTATATAAAAAGACCTTCACTTTTTTCGAAGAAGAATTTCCAATAGAAAAATAATCCACACACTCCTACTAAAATATGATATTTAATCTAAATGCAGCATGAATATGTCAGTAACAGTGTATACAAAATGTATAAAGTTGGTGGAGAAAAAAAAAAATCCTGTTCCTAAGAATGAAAAATGAATGCAATGAATTCATATATGTGCTACAAGCACAATTCTCCATCCTTGATCAGTTCCCTTGGATTATCTGAAGCACCTCATTGTCTGCCAGCTGTCAGACGTATTTTTAATTAGGCGCTAATGAAGTAATATATGTATGTAAACCATTTAAATCTTGTTCCAGTTTGCAAGGACATCTGTGAGGTGGAAAGTGAGAAACCTTGATCTTTGCCAGACGTTACAAATTATAAAACTATAAAACATGAAACTCAGGTACTTAGAATGACTCAATTTAAAACAGGGGAGAGTGCTATTAAGAAGGTTAAAAAGGACATTTTGCTTGACTTAGTGTAAAATAAGAGGTTTCTTCTCTTCCAGTTTTTCTCTATAGCTATATTTTTGGGCTGCTTTATTGCTCTGTATAATATACAACTAAGTGTTTCTGAGTGTCTTAATATGCCTCAAACTTAGACTTTGAATAGAAGTTTTTGAAAAAAAAAATGATGTTTGGTTCAATTTATGTTCACAAATGTTATTCTATAATTGTAAATAACATTAACACTTTGGCTCAGATAAGAAGGAAAATATCACAAAAACTACTTTGCATTCAGCAGATTCCAAACAATGTCTTTTTGACTTAATTTTAACTAGATTACTCACAAGTCCTGAGAAAAGTTAGCATATAGGTGTTAATTCATCCATGTTCTTTCTATCCCCCCTGGCTTCCACCCAGGGAATTTCAGTGTAAATGAGGTCATTGTTAAAGGTAGAAAATAAAGTGTTGTTAATTTTTTAGAAATCACTGTCTTTTGTGACTCAATTCATGGTCCTTGACAGACTCACAAATATTTGCAGCAAGTATTCGTTTATTTTTCTAAGTAAATAATGGTAACCAATTCACTATTTTATTTGTTTTTCATTGTCTATAGAGTATCACATCCAGACATGAAGCCATGTCACTAGTTGACTGTGACTGAAGGAGACCAGCAACAGTGTGCATGGTCCATGTGATGTCAGAATGTGCCAGCCTCTAATGGGTTCATCTATGGGGTCCAGTCAGCCCAATAGCCAGTTGATACTGCACTTTTAAAAAGAAATGCAGGTTTAACTCATACTAAGTGTGAGTGAAGGTTTCCCATGTGGCACAGTGGTCAAGAATCCACTTGCCAGTGCAGGAGACACAAGAGACATGGGTTCAACCCTTAGGTCAGAAAGACCCTCTGGAGAAGGAAGTGGCAACACAATCCAGTATTCTTGCCTGGAAATTTCCATGGACAGAGAAGCCTGGAGGGCTACAGTCCATGGGGTCACAAAGAGAGTGAATGGTCTTACCAATTAAAAATCATCAATTAATGACTCAAAACTCAGTGATGGTAACCTTGGCTGCACATTACAACCACTTGAAACGCTTTATATAATCAAGGGTATGGTCTTTCCAGTGTCATGTACAGTTGTGAAAGCTAGACCGTAAAGAAAGCAGAGTGACAAAAAATTGGTGCCTTTGAACTGTAGTGTTGGAGAAGACTCTTGAGAGTCCCTTGGACAGCAAGGAGATCAACCCAGTCAATATTAAAGGAAATCAACCCTGAATATCCATTGCTGAAGCTGAAACTCCAATATTTTCATCACCTGATGCAAATAGGCAACAACACTGTGGAAAAGTCCCTGGGAAAGATTGAGGGCAGAAGGAGAAGAGCATGTCAGAGGATGAGAAGGCTAGATTGCATTCCTGATGCAATGGGCATGAACTTAGGCAAACTCTGGAAGATGGAGAGGGTCAGGGAGGCCTGGCATGCTGCAGTCCATGAGGTCACAAAGAGGTGACACACAACTGGGCGACTAAACAACAACAAACAAGTAGCAATATTGCACCCACCCCATATCACAGTGAAGATATTGAGTAATTTAGGTATTTTTTCTCAGATATCTATAATTATAGACAATATGGAATAATATAGTGTATTTTAAGAGTTGAAGAAACAATAAAGAACATAGCTAGGAATTAGAAATACTAAAAAGTTAAGAACAATGATTGCCATATAACATGCATTTATTGAACACCACATACAAAGTGTCTAAGGAATACAAACTTATTATGTTACAACTCTCCTTAGAGATCTGATAATTTAGCCAGGTAAACACACATGTGTGTAACTTACAATCCTAGGTCATCTCTCCTACCTGCTATAGAAGTGAGGACAAAGATTGCTCTGGAAAAACAATTAACATGATTGATTCCATCTGGGGAAAGCACTCCAAATACATCTGCGTTAAGGCTCCTCATTCATTTTGTAGAAGTTGAAGACCATGGCAGCAGAGATACTGGTGAGGACATTAGAGGTAAAGAGAGGAGTATGAATGAATAGTTAATGGTGATTGTGAAGTACGAAAGAGCCAGACAAGCTCCCTGAAAGGCATGTGTTTTGGAAATTTGGGGATTTATGCTGGGAAAGGGACGCAGCTGAAAAAAAACAAATCAGTTTAGTGTTTGGTAGGTCCTGATTTTATTCTGAAATCATGGGCATGGAATGATTAGGTCTCTATTTTAGGCTGTGGATCAAAGACTGGCAATATTGATATCATTTGCATGACTGTTGCAATAGATACCACAAGATTTAATGGCAGCCTAATCCAGTGTGCGACAAACTAGAGCAATTTGTCTGGCATAACATTCTTATATTTGGTATCATGTAAACATTTTGTAATTATTTTCTATGTTCTTATATTACATAAAAAAGATATAAAATAATTGCATTGCCTTTTAGAAACCTATGCAATATAATTAAGCCTGAAGCGAGTAGAATTTAACATTATATGTAATTACCATTTTTTCCCATTGTATTTAGGGGTTAACAATCTAACTCCCCACTTGGTACTCATTATGAGATAATTAGAAACATTTGGAATTTTGATAGTAAAACATATGGTGTCAATCATGGTTGTCTAAAAATAATAGAAAAATAAATATCAAATTAAAAACACTATAGCCTATAAGCATTGTATCTAGTTTGAGGTATGATTACTGTGTTCTGTCATTTAAAGAAAGAGCTATAGAAAGTATTATTACTTGTTTTTCAAAGCAGCATCAAAACATTTGGCAGAAATAAACCAAGTACACATTTAATCTAAGTGACTAAAATAAGTTAACAGGCTGATACAAAAGCAAAACTAATTTGCTAATTTTCCCCATATAATTGTAGTATTCTACTAGGCTCAACATAAACTTTTGTCTTTTTCATAAAAAAAATTTTTAAGTGACAAAAATATATTCAATGCTAAATCTTACACTCATGAAAAGAGGTTGTTTTCCACCCTCATTCCTTGCTTTTTGCCCTGATCTGACCTAAGAACTATGCTTCAGAATTTAGTAATAGGAAGAGAAGAGTACATGAGGAGATGCAGAGTGTTAAAGAGATAGGGAAGACAATCAGGAGATTGAACATTCATACATAATAAAATGTTTTATATTATGTTTGGGGCATAAAATAAGAATGGTTTATTATGTGTCATGGAGAAGGTGATGGCACCCCACCTCAGTACTCTTGCCTGGTAAATCCCATGGACAGAGGAGCCTGGTAGGCTGCAGTCCATGCGGTCAGGAAGAGTCGGACACGACTGAGCAACTTCCTTCTCACTTTTATGCATTGGAGAAGGAAATGGCAACCCACTCCAGTGTTCTTGCCTGGAGAATCGCAGGGACTGGGGAGCCTGGTGGGCTGCCATCTATGGGGTCACACAGGGTTGGACACAACTGAAGTGACTGAGCAGCATTATGTGTCATATAGATAAATATCATTATATCTTTCTATATATAAATTATAATAAAAACTTGTTTTAAGTTTGAATAACATATGCACTCCAGATTAAAAGAATCAATACAGTTGGGTAAAAAAATTTAAAAAAGTTCAAAAGTGAAACTGAAAACTTAGTATTTTCTGTTTTTCATTTATGTAATGAATATTCAAAACTAGAGTCAGTAATGTTTGTGTGGAATTATATGATTGTATCAGTTCAGTTCAGTAACTCAGTCGTGTCCGACTCTTTGCGAACCCATGAATCGCAGCATGCCAGGCCTCTCTGTCCATCACCAACTCCTGGAGTTCACTCAGACTCACGTCCATCGAGTCAGTGATGCCATCCAGCCATCTCATCCTCGGTCATCCCCTTCTCCTCCTACCCCCAATCCCTCTCAGCATCAGAGTCTTTTCCAATGAGTCAACTCTTCACATGAGGTGGCCAAAGTACTGGAGTTTCAGCTTTAGCATCATTCCTTCCAAAGAAATCCCAGGGCTGATCTCCTTCAGAATGGATTGGTTGGATCTCCTGGCAGTCCAAGGGACTCTCAAGAGCCTTCTCCAACACCACAGTTCAAAAGCATCAATTCTTTGGCACAAGAATCTAAAATATTCTATTGAAAAGAAGAATGTAAAAAATATTATTAGTTTTTTTGAATATTGCCAATTTTTCTTTTTTACCCATACCTATTATGAGAATGTTGTTAATCCCCCAACACTGACTCTACTTTTCTTTACATAAATGAAGATGATTTTAAAAGCAAAATAAGAATCTAATACATTGAAAGCCAACAGAGAAGGTTTTATTTAAGAAATTATTCCAAATATGTAGCTATATATTAAAACAAAAGGCAAAGTCATTTGCTTATTAAGACAGTCTTGTCTACACTGAAGACTTGCTTATGGAAGTATTTACTAAACTTTCTATTGACAAACTCATCACATTATTAAATATCACTGCAAGCAATTGTCATGTATATATACATACATACAGACTAGATAAACTACTGGCAACACCAAAGTAGTTAATTGTCTTGGTACTTGAATTAATACATAGCCAATGTGATGGACTTCAAAAGATGTAGTCCTTAAAACTCACAGTACCCCTCCCCACTGGGGTAGCTACTGCAAACTCAATTCAGCAGTTCTATGTACACTCAGCCTGTGTCTCTTTACTTTCCATATAAAATATGACTTAATTAAAAAGCTGCATTTGAAAAAGTAATCTTCAGAGTATCTGGTGACATTTAAAGTAGAAGTTATGGCTCAAAATGGTGTTGGATGGCGGTTTCAATAATGCATGCAATATTCCTATGGTTTGTGATGATTTTTAACACATTGTAATAGGAAAGTTCTAGTTTGGTTAGCACTTATAAATCTGTTGGTTACTTTAATAAGTCTTGGGTCTGCAATTTACAAAGAGTGCAAGGTGTTTGGTGATATAATCTTAACAGTAGAATATATAATTTCAGGGAGACATTCAGATATATCTTGAAGCAGAAAATTAAAGAAGTGACATATTTATTTATGGAAAGAAAATTTGTTACATACATGGCCCACCTTTCTCCATTCAGGTTTTATCAGACAGTTTGAGCTTAGGAAAACCTCCATCTGTCTTATTTATTTTTTACTGTTTCCATTCTTTGTACAAGGAATACACATACTCCTAAAGTGTACTGGGAAAAGGCTTACATAATGAGAAACGATTCTAGTTACTGCTTTCTTGTGAATTAGCATGAGACCTTGGGCAATCACTTCAGCTATTTACACTTTAGTTTTGTAACTTTATTACAAGAGATTATATTGCATAATCTATAAGGTTTTCTCAAGTTTTAATTGCTAGAAATGTAGTTTAACACTGGATTCTATGATTCTATTTGATACCCTAAACTTTGGGCCAGAAAACAGATTATCAAAGACCTGTGAAGGGCAAATAGAAGAGACACTTCAAATTGAGCCTTATTTTACCTACTAATGAAAAATCTACTGATTCTGGGTTAATGGGTCCAATCATTAAAATATAGCATAACACTCTCAAATACTAGTAGATAGAAGCATTTTCCATGAGTCCTTTATGATCTCAAATATCTATTGTCTAAAGACCCCATCATAGCTGTGTAGCAAATACATTAACCAACAGAGGTGGTAATTAGTGATTCAGGACCCCAGCGGAGAGGACTCAAAGGGTCTTCGATTCCTCCTGAATTTTATGGATTAGTACTGCATTTGCCAATTGTGGGACATAAATACAGTGGATTCTGAATGGTCTTAGGCAACACATGGGTAGGTCAGTAAAAAGACATAGGAGAAAGATACTCTTTTATCAATTCCATTAATTGTTTTCTGATGAACTCAAATATAAAAGTCTCATTCAGAGCTCATATTTTTAATATTTCTCCATCACTTGTTAATCTCCATTTTAACAGAGCTGCTAGGGTTCAAAACATTTGTCAGCATTATTGTGTTGTCATTAAATTTATTTTTACAATTCCAGTTTGCTTGTTAAGAGGATATTCATCTTAGTTTATGAAAATCACATTTCATTTAAAAATAAATCCATTTAATTAAAATACTAAAATATGGTAGTAAATAGAATGAGTGCATACAGAAATAGCAAGATAGTTCGTAAGAAAAAAATTTGGATAGTGTAATATAAAATATGTAAATTTATGAAGCACAAATTTTATGGGAAAATCACAAACTTTGAAATAAAAGAGACTAAAGTTAAATCTCCCTTTCTCCTTCTATTGCAGATTACAAGTTATTGAAACTTTCTAAGCCTCAGTTTCCTCACTTATTTAAAGATAATATTATCAGTTTTCCAGAGTTGTTGTGAGGATGAAAGTAGATATAGGTAAACTATCAACTGTTTGAACATGCTGAAATACATCCACTTTCTCCCCCATATTAGCCTGGCATGGATGTGCTTCCCTGTGCTTACCAAGATGACCAATACAGCATTAAACAGTTTAAATAGCAGGAGACATATATAAAGTCCAAAGAAATTAAATCATTCATTTATCCAATCTTTGACCTCTTGATTATTTAGTAGTAAATTAGAAAATGGATGGAAAAGAAAGGGTAAACATGAGAAAGGGGTACATATTTAATAAGACTATATTAATCTATTCCTACTTTGTAAACCATTTGAACAGCAGAGACAATCAAGAACATTTGTGCATAGAACTTAAAATTCACATTGACATCTTATTGTCAGTGACAAATATGTGTAAAGATGCCAGAGTAAAAATGAACATAACAAACGTACTGCTGTAGTATAAAGTTAATACTGTAGGGAGAACAATGAAAATAATAGGTTATATAAGGCGCTAGGGGGCCAAGGGGTCTTCCCTGGTGGCTCAGATGGTAAAGAAACTGCCTGCAGTGCAGAAGACCTGGGTTTAATCCCTGGGTTGGGAAGATCCCCTGGAGGAGGGCATGGCAACCCACTCCAGTTTTCTTGCCTGGAGAATCCCCATGGGCAGAGAAGCCTGGTGGGCAACAGTACATGGGGTTACAAAGAGTCAGACATGACTGAGGGACTAAGCACAGTACCGGGGACTAAGGAAGAGAGGAAAGATTGGACATATAGCAAAACATCAAATAAGAGAGTGTTGACTTTTGGTCAACAAATTCAAAATATTTACAAGGACTATCAAACATAGAAATCTTCCAACTGCTCAGTTTTAGGACAGTAGGTATAGATAATCTAAATTGTTCATCACCATTAACGGTTACCTACCACATTTTCCCAGAAACTAATATGTTAGTGGTTTCATTTGTCCACAAGATTTCATTAAAGACAGACTAGAGAAAGTCAAGGGGACAACTTTCATGAAGTTTGCAGATAACCTTTGAACTGTTTTTCATTCATCCCACTTGTTATTAGAACTAACATGTTAAGTATAACTTGTGGGTTTGTTTTTTAGCTCTTTATTTTGCTTCAGTGATCCATATGTCTGGTTTTGGGGTCAATAATACACTGTTTAGATCACTGTAACTTTGTGGTATTCTCTGAATTCTGGGAGGGTTATGCCTCCTTCTTTGTTCTTAATCCTCGAGATTGCTTTGAAAAGTCTGGGTCAATCTGAATTTTAGAATTATTTGTTCTAGTTCTGTGAAAAATGTCATAGGTAATGTGATAGGGATCACATTAAATCTGTAATTGCTTTGGGTAATATGAAAGTGCAAAATATAAAAACTGTTAGTCTCAGTCATGTCTGACTCTTTGTGACTCCATGGACTGTAGTCTACCAGGGGCCTCTGTTCATGGAATTCTCCAGGCTAGAATACTGGAGCGGGTAGCCATTTCCTTCTCCAGTGAAATCTTCTCAATCCAGGGATCAAACCCGCATCTCTTATGTCTTCTGCATTGCATGCAGCTTCTTTACCATCCAAATCACAAGTATGGTCATTTAAAAATACTAATTTATCCAACCCAAGGGCATGGGATATCTTTTCATTTCTTTGAATCAGCTTCAATTTCCTTAGTTAAAATTTTCTAGTTCCCCTGCTTAGGGAACTTTATTTCCAAGGATTTTATTTTTGTGGTTGTGATTTTGAAAGGCATTTTTTCTTTACATTCTCTTTTCTGATATTTCATTGTTAGTATAAAGAAATGCAACCAATTTCTGTCTGTTAATCTTGTATCCTGCTATCACATTGAATTCATTTATTGTAGAACCAACAATTCTTGAAACCAGAGATATAACCTACATGGAAACTACACAAACCTAAATATGACCTATTCTTAATATGTAGTGTGGAGATGACTATTTTAAATTGATTTTTATTATTGATTATGCTTTTGGAGTATTACATATTCAGAGTATATGTGTCTATTCAGTAAAATGATAAATGAGTAATGCCATGAAACCTAAATCTCATTAAAATAAATATAAAGCCTACAATATATTTCTGTGGTAGTAAAACCAAAATCCCTGTGGAATCATATTACTTGAGTGCATTGACTTTTATTGTAAACAACTTTTCATAATGAGATTTCAATTTGCCAGTGTCTGGTCAGTTGTAAACTAGTACTCCTATTGACAGAGAGTATCTGTGCAGATATTGGATTATAACTTCCAAAAGTCTAGTTACCTAATAAACACAATTGCAAGTTCAATTTGTTGGACTTTCCAGTTGTTGTCCACAGGACACTTGTCCACAGGTAAATGAATGGTTTTGTTGTTCCATCTCCAATGACTGTCCGTGACAGAGCCAGTTATGCATGTGGACTGGGGAAAGAAATCATGAGAGAGAGGGAGAGACAGGAGATTTTTTAAGTCTACACCATAATTAGGAAGCCATATGTTTTTTTGCTGCCTTATTTTTTCTTGCACTTTAAAATATTCTCCTGAGTTCAATTATCTTAACCTAGGCTCATAGCAGGTTGAAATTGAAGAACATTTATAAGAAGAGAATGGACTTCATCCAAATCTCACAGCACTGAAAGGTGAAGAAATACTAGCCAAGAAATATTGATAACATTGGGGAAATATAAAACTAGAGATATGATTTTTATTAAAAAATGCAATATTTATAAATTTTACTATTATCCAGACTGAAAGTATTATTTTTATAAGAATAAGGATCAATACAGTCTTTCAGCACTAATTTATCCTTTAATGCTAATACCTTCATTACATGTAAAATGTTGGAATTATGATAAATGTAGCTTGATCAAATGTGCAGGTTTTCTCCATACAAGGGAGATCATATAAAGTTAACACTAGAGCAAAATCTCCAGAATACTGCTAGTAACAAAAATAACTTCACATGAAGCAAACATATTTAGAACCATTCCAAAATTGATTCCCTGGTAGCTCAGCTGGTAGCAAATCCACCTGAAATGCTGGAGACCTGGGTTCAATCCTTGGGTTGGGACGATCCCCTGGAGAAGGGAAAGGCTAATCACTCCAATATTCTGGCTTGGAGAATGCCATGGCCTGTATAGTTCATGAGGTCGCAAGAGTCAGACAAGACTGAGTGACTTTCACTTTCAAAATTGATTTGTAATTTAAACAAACATAAATACTATTCACTTTTAGAGATGATTCTTTTATTTTTTCCAGTATACATCTTTGCTAATTATTGTAAATTAATAACTCCAAATATCATCTTTCAGTAGAATTGCTGTGTTTCCAACTACGTAATGCTGTGTTTCCAACTACCTAATTAATATTCCCACTCAAATGCTTGGTTGAGTCCTCAGACTTGAGACACTCAAAAGTAAAGTGATCTTCCATTTCAGCATGTCCTTTTATCATACAAAATGGTTATTTTCATTAATATCTGCAATTCCCAGCACTGGAAGTTTCTTCTCCTCATTCTACATAACTTGTCATGAAGTCTTATTAAATAAATATTCGTTATGGCTCCTCAAAAAATCATATTTCTTCAAATTTAATTACACTCATATAAACTATTATAGGGCTTCCCAGCCCTATAAAGGCGGTTAAGAATCCGCCTGCCAATGCAGGAGACACAGGAGTGGTGGGTTTGATCCCTGGGTTATGAGAATCCCCTGGAAGAGGAAATGGCAACCCACTCCCGTATTCTTGCCTGGAGAATTCCTTGGACAGAGGAGCCTGGTGGCTACAGTCCATGGGGTTGCAGAGTTGAATGCAACTGAGCACACACAAGCTATTATAATGTTTTACCTACAAGACCAGCTCCATAGTACTTCCAGTTTCTTCATTGTTCCCCATGTTTGGGGGGATTTCTTTGTTTTCATAAATTAAAAACTGGGTTATAATTCAGTTCTCCAACCCATCATTTATAGACCTCTATAATGTACCTACATGCTAGCATAAAATATTTTTTCTCATTTTTTCATATGCATCTTATACCTGAGCAAGTATTTTTCTTCACTTTCCCTCCTCTCCCTCCCTTAAGAGCGCCTTTGTCCCATTTCCTTCACCCTCCTTTCAGTCTACCCTTATCCCCATCATCATGAAAACTGTTGCCCACGCTACTCCTCTCTCTTTTTTTTATATTCTTCAGCTACAAAAATTGCCTCCATTCTGCCAAGCCAGATCAAGAGTCCATTTCTTTTCAAAGAGTCTCCTATTTCATTCATTCATTCATGCATTCATTCATTTATGCAGTCAACACATACTAACTGAGCACCAAATTCTGTTGACCCAGACTGACCTGCTGGTATCATGAGCGTGCTGACCGTTGAGGATTAAAATCTTTCCTTTGGGGACTTCCCTGGTGTTCGCTGGCTAGGACTCCCAGTGCAGGGGGCCCAGGTTCAATCCCTCGTCAGAGAACTAGATCCTGCATGCCACAACTAAAGAACCTGTGTATACAACCAAGACCCAGCACAGCCAAATAAAGAAATAAATATTTAGAAAGTCTTACCTTTCCAACTTCCTTTGCCAACACTGATTTCTTTCTGCTGCACACCATTGTACGTCTTCTATGGTGGTGGTCGTTTAGTCACTAAATCATAGCCTACTCTTGTGACCCCATGGACTGTAGCCTGCCAACCTCCCTCTGTCCATGGGATTCTCCAGGCAAAAATACTTGAGTGGGTTGCCATTTCTTTTTCCAGAGGATCTTCCTGGCCCTGGAATCAAACCCAGGTCTCCTGAATTGCAATCAGATTCTTTACTGAATGAGCTAAATAGTAACCTATAGGAACATATTATATAGTTTAGGATTTGTATTTTGTTTCACTTGTTAATGGTTTAAAGTTCTTCTATAAGCTTGGAATTTAGGTGCTGGAAGAGACTGTGTGACTTACATCGTTTGTGTGCACCAAATAGCCCAGAGCTCAATATGCTTCTAATGTATTGCAGTGTTGCAAAGACTTCCTAATTAATTACTGGATTGGAGTGCAAAAAGGTCCCATACCTTTGCCTTTATGTCTTAATGAATCATAAGGACAGCAGTCTAGTGAACATTTGATGTGTTAGTTCAAACATTAGAATCTCTACTTTTTATGAGTTTAATATATCAGAGAAAAACAATGACCATCATTTAAAAGAGCAATGCAATATAGTTATGACAGTAAAATTCCAATGCTGGCAAGGTAATTTTCTTCTCAAGTTTTTTTTTTTTTTTTTTTTAATGCCTGCTTCTTCCAGTTTTTAAATTCAAAAAGACAAAAACGGCATTAGAGTCAATTTCCTAAAGTATCAAGTAATCTGTATTTTGCAAAAAATGATTATTGCAGACAGAGAAAGAAGAAAAAGAATATTTCAAGCATCAAATCCTCTCCAGGGACAGGTTAGAGAAACTGAAGATCATAACAGATGTTTTCAGCTATCTAGTTAGCTAGGGCTATGATGCAAATAATTGTTACTGCCATTATCTTTGAAAACAGATGTCTGATGTCCCTATGAGAGACAACAAAATAATAATAATAATGGTATAGATTATTTTCAAGCTATTGCTGAGTTACAACTTAATACTGATTTTTGCCTGTATAACTGCTGACAGGCACATGAAAATGTTGAAACCAGAAACCCATTTTCTTCTAATTTTCACTAGAACATCATTTAAAATTAAGATCTAATTTATTATTAGTGATGACTTCTACTGTCACAATATGCTAATCTGATTACCAAAACAGGATTAGAGAAACGAAGATCTCTCCAGAAATTCTGTCAACTCATTTGAGTTTGAGAATCTCTTAAATTAATCACATGGCAAGTTTATACAGAATTTCCTCTCTGGAGGCAGCTTAGTGCCTGGCAGTGTTTTGGTTACCCTGATTTTGTGGCAGGCTCGGAAAAAGAATAAAGCATGTTCATTGGGTTTTTTCCAGGACTCAGTTCATTTTGAACTTGGCATACTACAGTCTACCTAGCATGTAAACTGGACAGAATTGAACAGAGCAGTGTTATCTGCCAAAGGACAAAGGATTCCAATGGCATAACAGCGTTTGGAAATGCTTGACAGACAAAAGATTATCAAATGAAGTCAGTTGGAAGATAAATCTGAATGTTAAAGTTTGCAAGCAATAGGTTGGTTTGCTTTGTATGACATACTTACTTATATCCTACATATGGTGATTATCTCTTGTTTGTTTTAAAAGTTGATTCCATTTTAAATACCGTAACCCTTAAATGGAAAAAAATAAAGTGAAGTAATCACCAACCCCAAGATATAAGACATTTCTGCATTGCTTTTGTTTGGTTTTACACATGCTTGTAAGCAGAGACAAATAACTTCCAAAATTATTTTTAAATTCATTAAGCATAAAAGATATATGAAAACAAAATTGTTACAATATCAGAAGTGGTGTAGAAAATAAAATGTGACTGCTGTAGGTTTTATTTGTTAAGGGAAAACTCAGATATATGTCAAGAAAGAAATTCTGAATTTGAAGGAAGTCTATGAATTATCTAATCATAAAATCAGATAATGTATGACTTTAAAAGGCAAGATATTGGCAAGCAATACTTCTGCCTCTATGTGAACGCATTCACTGATAAGGAACTCCTTATCACCTTAGTGAAACCATTCTATCTTAGGACCACTCCAATTTTTGGAAACACTTTTTTCATGTATATTATTTAATCACTTTTTTTTCACATTTCGGAGACATTGTCTCTACCTGAAAAATGGTAGCTGTTCTTATAGTCATTCTTTTGTACCAATTTTTAGATTTCATTTAGCAAGTATCAAAAATAGCAGAATATGAGTATAGTAAGTCCCTGAAGGAATGCACAGATTTTAAAAGAGCTAATTAGTTTATGAAAAGTTTGAGTCTCATGTACAGCCTGGGATGGTTTAGCACATTTTTCAGATGAGAATTGGTGCCATCAATAAGTTATTGTGCAAACAAGTAAACATCCTCCCCCAGGTTACCAAGTAGTGGGAAAATCATCACTTTGGTGCTCAAGAAACTAGGCTTTTAGTTCTATAACTGCCATTAGTTCTAATCTTAGTTATTAGCTAATAATATGATTTTGGAAAAATAATCTCATTTCTTTGAAACTTGGCTTTCTTAATTCAAAATTATTCATAACAAATAGAATTATTTTTATGGCAATGATATTACACTTTTCAGAAAAAACAATGCCAAAATTAAAAGTGAGACTTTATACCAAGCTTGAGGAATACATTGGAGAAGGAAATGGCAAACCACTCCAGTATTCTTGCCTGGAGAATCCCATGGAAAGGGGAGCCTGGTGGGCTACAGTCTCAGTTCAGTTCAGTTCAGTCGCTCAGTCGTGTCTGACTATTTGCCACCTCATGAATCGCAGCACGCCAGGCCACCCTGTCCATCACCAACTCCCAGAATTCACTCAGACTCACATCCATCGAGTCAGTGATGCCATGCAGCCATCTCATCCTTGGTCATCCCCTTCTCCTCCTGCCCCCAATCCCTCCCAACATCAGAGTCTTTTCCAATGAGTCAACTCTTCACATGAGGTGGCCAAAGTACTGGAGTTTCAGCTTTAGCATCATTCCTTCCAAAGAAATCCAAGGGCTGATCTTCAGAATGGACTGGTTGGATCTCCTTGCAGTCCAAGGGACTCTCAAGAGTCTTCGCCAACACCACACTTCAAAAGCATCAATTCTTCAGAGCTCAGCTTTCTTCACAGTCCAACTCTCACATCCATACATGACCACAGGAAAAAACATAGCCTTGACTAGACGGACATTTGTTGGCAAAGTAATGTCTCTGCTTTTGAATATGCTATCTAGGTTGGTCATAACTTTTCTTCCAAGGAGTAAGTGTCTTTTAATTTCATGGCTGCAGTCACCATCTGCAGTGATACGGGATCACAAAGAGTTGGACACGACTGAGCAACTTCACTTTCACAAATACATATTTTTAAAGAGACTTCAGGCCAGTATAATTAGGACCCAGTAATAGAAGAATGTCCTCCAAATATTTTAGAAGTATATTTGGTTTTAGTAACTGCTTTCATAGTAAAGATTCACTAAGATTGTACTTAGAGTTGCTTAGTAATGTCCGACACTTTTGACTGTAGGCCATCAGGCTCCCTTGTCCACGGGAGTTTTCAGGCTATAATACTGGAGTGGGTTACCATTTCCTTCTCCATTACTAAGCTTAAACAACAAATACAACTGAGTGTTAAGTACAGCTCAGTACAACTGAGCTGTCAAATGAATGAAAGTCAAATAAAGTGCATGAAAGAACACTTGGGTTCTCCCCTCAGTTTTGCTTGCTGCCAACAAAATACCTTGAGTCTATGAATGGAAGAATTAAAAATATTGAAAGTGTTAATATTTAATTTATAATAAAGTGATACCTAACAGATTATTCAAAGAACCCAAGGGAATTTCTTTTTATTAGATCTATCTGAGTTAACCTTACTTTACTGTTTATAGTAGCAAGCACTCAATATCTAATTTCAAAGTATGTATGTATAAAATATGTGTATCTGTATGTATATGCATGTGCTGGCTAAGTTGCTTCAGTTATGTCCAAATCTTTGTGATTTTATGGACTGTAGCTCACCAGGCTCCTCTGTCCATGGGATTCTCTAGCCAAGAATGTTGGAGTGGGTTGCCATGCCCTCTTTCAGGGGATCTTCCCAATCCAGTGATCAAGCCCATATCTCTTGTGTCTCCTGCATTGGTATGCAGGTTCTTCACCACTAGCACCACCTGGGAAGCCATTCCAGGTGCATAATTACTCAAATGTATGTATCTATCTCCCTCTACATATTATGTTGTTGTAATATATATACATGTAACTTTCTCTTTCTATTATAATACATATATTCAAATCAAACTAAATACTGACATATATAATAATGAAAAATTTACTTTACTAATACTATTTTAATGAAAATATGTGAATGATTATCATAGCTGATGAAAGTCAGGCTTGACCCAAGAAAGTCCTGGAAGGATGGTAAGTGTGAAGAACTGGTTATACACTTGGCTGGATGATGAGATGTCTATGTATCTAGAATGAGGTGTTAGTTGAGTCTTTGTGGTCTTCTGTTATGTTCAGTCACTCATTCGTGTCCAACTCTTTGTGGCTCCATGATCTGTAGCCTGCTAGGCTCCTCTCTCCATGGGATTTCCCAGGCAAGAATATAGGAGAGGGTTGCCATTTCCTCCTCCAGGGGAATCTTCCTGAGCCTGGGACCAAACCAGTGTCTCCTGCATTGGCAGATGAATTCTTCACCACTAGCACCACCTGGGAAGCCCAGTTGAGTCTGTATCTGATGTTTATTGCTCAGTCATACTATCACTTCTCCAAAACATGAACACAGTGCCTCAAGATAAATAAAGTATTATGATTACCTTTCTTAAATGTATTTAAAACAACAAAAAAAAATGTTGTGACAGATGTTGTCATGCTGATATGAAGTTTCTCAGGAGTCTTCAAGAAATTAAGTAGTTAATTCAATAAAAATCTGTTTGGAGGGTATTTTCATATATTTATACATTCTGATTTAATTCCCAAATGATACACAATGAAACCCCAGTGCCTTTTCTCATAGGACATGAACATAAAAGATTTGAAAAGATACAATAATGTGATAGCTTCTTCAATTAGGAAACATCTTGATTCCAATAAATGTTAGAAGAGACCAGCTTTGCCAGTTGGATATTTTCCAAACTCATTTATACTCAATTAAGAACTTTATTTTTAATCTACAGAACCATTCAAATCAGTAATTAGAAAGCATGGTTGAACAACAACAAAAGCCCACTTGTATATTGCTGTGAGAATAACAAGAAAAGGAGCCATTTCTTTTTTCCAGCTGATAGCATCTCTTTCTGCCTGCTTTAGAGCATGCTGAACAGAAATTTATCATCAGTATGTGCTAAAACCTATCCCATGAAAACATTTCCAATAAGACAAAATGCTGTGGTTGTTTAGCACTTTGAAACAATAAGGAAAATGTACTATTTATGAAGGGCTTCCCAGGTGGCTCAGTGGTAGAGACAGGAGACATAAGAGATGCAGTTTCGATCCCTAAGTTGGGAAGATCCCCTGCAGGAGGGCATGGCAAGCCACTTCAGTTTTCCTGGAGAATTCCATGGACAGAGGAGCCTGGCAGGCTACCGTCCATTGGGTTCAAAGAGCCAGGCACGACTGAGAGACAGCGTGCACATGCACATCCACACATAATACACAAAGAATGTATTTTTGCTTCTTACAAAGACTCTGTTCAAGCACACTTTACCTTTATGGAAAAGAAACCAAATCTCATATTTAGGACATGTGTTCCTTCAAAAGAAGCCGAATCCTGCTTCCAGAGTAGGGTGAAAGAATCTCCTTCAGTTTAGAATCCTCTGATTGTACACAATATTGTAAAGCAACTGTACCCTAATTAAAAAAAAAAAAAAAAGTCTGACTGAATAACTCTGCTTTGTAGCAGAAATTAACACCATGTTGTAAATCAACTATACTTCAATAAAATTAAATGTGCATATATAGTATACATATACCTATATATAATCATCTAAAAGACATATACCAAAATAGAACTACCATAATTTTTAGAATTTTAGGTTTAATAGCATATTCTGAATTTTTATTTGAATTATCCACATTTTATAGTCTATTTCTCATTTTCCACAGGGCTCTCACTGTGGAACAGATGTGTTAGTAAGAACTGTTGGCATTTTTTTTTTTTTAAGCAATAAAAGAGAAGACTCAAATGATTGTAGTTGAGAATCCTCTTGTGTCGGCCCTGTGATACTTGATTTGCTAAGTTGTTAAATAGTGTCAAAAAAAAAAAAAGTAGCGTCTTCTGCTAAACATTTATGTCCTTGTTTGGCTAAAACTCTTAAGAAAAAGAACCACACAGCAGTCGTGTGAAGATTTCATCTTCAGTTCTTATGACAACAGATCAACTTGAAGTAAAATAGACCACAAATTCTGTGAAACCATGGAGAGCATGATAAAGAAGTAAAGTTTGATCTGTATCCAGCAATGAGTTGTGAAGATAAGCCAGAAGCAAAGTATTTTAAATAACTGAACCACACAGCAGTCGTGTGAAGATTTCATCTTCAGTTCTTATGACAACAGATCAACTTGAAGTAAAATAGACCACAAATACTGTGAAACCATGGAGAGCATGATAAAGAAGTAAAGTTTGATCTGTATCCAGCAATGAGTTGTGAAGATAAGCCAGAAGCAAAGTATTTTAAATAACTGATAAGAATTTTCTAGTTCAAGTCAACCTGTATTGACCAAATGCACTTCACTGTGTTAAGCTAAAAGCACAGTAAATAAATATTCAATGTGCTCTCCACTTTGGTACAAATAGGCATGAATCTGTGATTGGCTAAAATGCCAAAGATTAAGACTTCATTTTAAAAATAGGTGAAATCAATATGAATCTGGGTTCCTTCTGAGCACAAAAATTATCAAATTTTCTATAGTATGTAGTTCAGGTTTATCTTGCTTCTAAAACTTCATATATAGCTCAGTACAACATAAACATTTTTTAATAGGATCGTGTCCCAAGCAGATATGACCAGAGAGTCTGACTATTCTGATTTACATAATATTCTAGGCCCATCTAAACAAATTATTAAAATAAAATAAAACTTCAGAAGTTTCATCATTGTCCTATTGTCATCTCAATGTACTTCAATCTTTTGAATTAAAAATATTGGCACATTTGATTCAAATGTGCTAATTAAATACAGTTCTTAAACATAGTTTTAAGGCAGAGGGCACTGTAGGCTTTTTTTTTGGCTTCTGTTTAGGCAGAAACCATATGAATTTCTTTCTGTGCATTCGTATTTTACATAATGTATTGTGATCATTCGTTTGGACTCGATTTCTCTGAGTTCCCTGCCATGATATTTTTTTACTGTGCTTCCTCGAGGTATTAAATTTTATATTGGTTAGTCAAACTGAACTTAGTGGCTTCTGCTTTGCTAAGAAGAGTTCACAGATGTCTTTGATACAGTCTGTTCACATTCGGGTAGGAGGTTTGCTACAAATACTGACCCAGTATAGGGACAACATCGGGCCCTCATGCTCACCCTTGGAGTTCTGTCTTCGGGGTTCACTCAGCCTCACCGGGCTGCCTGGCTGAGACAGGCCCTGGGCTGGCATTGACCACATTAGCCTGAGAAGGTCAGAGGTAATACTTATGTCTTCTCTCTCACAAAGACTAAAGAGAACATTCTGAAAAGCCTGCCTTCCTTTCCTTCCCAGCAACAATTTGTACAACTCAATCTTTGGGGCAAGCTTGGTTTGTATTTTCACTTGCTTGAAGGTATCTAGGATTGCCTTTCTTTGCTATTAGAGTAGAAAAATAAAAGCCTATAGATGGATTTAGAAGGGATAGAGTCCAAGCAGACTGTTTATACTTTGCCCTGTTTAAATTTCTAAGTTTGGCTGCCCCTTCCTTGACAGAAAATCAGTCAAGTATAGCCCACTATATATCACTCACATTCTACTTTGACAATTGAGAAAAAAATCTAATAATTAAATGATAGCTTCGTCTTTTGCCCTCCATATTCATTCCTGATATTTCTCTGTTTTACCTGACGTTGCATTTTTGCCATGATTCCATATGTCATTTTATTGGTCATCTACTTGAAAACTCTTCAGCATCAAAACTTCAACATGTATGTGCCTGTTCATTTAAACTATATCAATCAGTTGCTCTACTTAGAAATGCATCAGAAAGTCTACATTCTGATCTTCCCTAAACCTCCAAATAACTGTACACTTTGGAAAATTACCATATTGAACGCCTGAAATGGGTTTCTATTGGTGAAATCTGTGTCTTCTGAACGTGATCACTATTAGAGTTAAGATGTTGGTGAAACTGAGGATGTTTAAATTGTAATTTGACTAAAACACTTCACTACATACCTGACCCTTAAGTGATCAAGGTAAGGACTGAGGGAACACTGAAACCTTTATTTTTAAAGATGTCAGCTGAGCCCTCATTCCTAAGCAGTTCTGAGACCAAGTGTGTAAGATAGAATTTCTAGTTGTCAGATGCTAGCTATAAGCATGAACAAATACTTTTTCTGGAATACCACGACAGTCTTCAGCAAACACATGCGAGAAAGTGGCTAGTTCATGGAAAAGGGCAGAAAGCTGAGACATCACCAAATTTATAGAACCAACTGAATAATGTGTTTTGAATTTGCTAGGCACCCCACTCCAGTACTCTTGCCTGGCAAATCCCATGGATGGAGGAGCCTGGTGGGCTGCAGTCCATGGGGTCGCTGGGAGTCGGACACGACTGAGCGGCTTCACTTTCACTTTTCACTTTCATGCACTGGAGAGGGAAACGGCAACCCACTCCAGTGTTCTTGCCTGGAGAATCGCAGGGACGAGAGAGCCTGGTGGGCTGCCGTCTGTGGGGTCGCACAGAGTCGGACATGACTGAAGCGATTTAGCAGCAGCAGCAGCAGCCAGTGATATGTATTTACTTAATAAATGCTATATGCATGGCAGAGTTTGGACTGAGACTTAGTTTTATGATAAGCTGGTAGTGAATCTGTGGAAAATGGCTAAATTTCATTCTACTCTAAGATTTCAGAATCTATCATTATTACCAAAAAAAAATCAGAGCTATGTGTAATCGGATTGGTATGGGTCAGATAGCAGGTTTTGTGTATAGTCTGTTCTTATCCTGTTTGTCATCCACAAATTATCTTCCACCCTCATAACTTTCTATTTCTCCCTTCAGTATTTTTATTCTGATTATTTTAAAAGTATTTCCTATGATATTAAAAAATAATTATTTCTCCAGTTACTGAAAAGGCTGCCTGTCTTTCCTTCCCAGCAGCAATTTGTAAGATGTTTCACTTAATCTTTCTACTTGCTTATCTCCATTTCACCTTGCACCTTAAACTTCTCTGATACTTTCCAGATCAGATCGCCACATGCCTCTTTGTTAATTAAACCAATGAGCACTTTTCACTCTTTCTCTCATCTGACCTCCCAGCAGCACTTGACACAATTGGTCTTGCTCTAGACTTCAAGGCACTCACTCCTCTCTCCTAATTCAATCTTTTCACTCTGATGATACTTCTCAGTCTCTCATCTGAGGGCTCATTTTCTTGTGCCCAGCCCTTAAATATGTATATCCCCAAATCAACAATAAACCAAACATTGTGTTTACTGTAACACGTTCACACTCTTCTCCAACACTAATGAGATGCATGCCATGTGGTGCTCGCTCATCTGCGGCCTTCTTTGGGCTGTGGTTCTGCAGAGGATCATAAGGTCTGTACACTTGGGGTTCTGTGACACTGCAACCTCCTTTCTGGTTCTCATTTCACTTGAAAACTGAATTTTTTTTTGCTCTGACTGTTTCTGAAATGTTTAAAAAATAAGTACAGTGGAAGAAACAGTAGAATTCTTAGCAGTCACTGCAATCAAAGTCTATGACTCTGCTTTGAAGATAAGGCTGAAGCTGACCTTTATTATCAAAACAACAGCAAAATCATATAATGTAGGGCTAGTGCTAGAGAGATTGAGGGGCTTGCCTCTCGGAAAGTTGAGGGTCACCCTGAGGAATGGGTGGAAAGAAATATGAAAGGGTTGACAAATAGTGTAACTTCTGATCTGAGAGACCACCAAATGATTCCTGCAAACTGTGTGTCTTAGATGGAATAGTAATGACATTGCAAACGTGACTCTCTGAATGACAGGGACAGGGAAGGAGAAATTATAGTTTGCAAAACATAATCAGCTGATTCTAATTTATAGGATTTCCACACTGTTTGCAAAACTGAGACATCAAAGAGGGCATTTTGTCCAGTGACAAACTGATGATGTATAGGTTGTGCTTTCATATTTAGAAAATGAAAACTAAGCTAACAGAGACACAATAATAATGTTATTTGAAATTTTATAATAGTTTGATCAACAAAGGTAAAACATTTTGAGTGAACTTTTCTTTCCCTAATTATGTGATTATGTCTATATTTTGGGTAATGTGTGTAGAAGATATTCCAAAGTATTAGATATAATTTTAAATGACAAAAAATTTATATTGTATTAGATCTTGACTATTTAAACCAAATTTCAAAGTGTTTTATAATTTCCCATACCTATTTCTATCACCATTGTCAATAGAAAAATTATTACAGATACAGAAAACTCAAAAATATATCTTTCCAATCAAGTATCTCTGTAAGTTAATCACCTACTAAAATTTTCCCCAAAGTTATCCTGCATAGTCATAAACCCCCATGAATGACACAAATTCATCCTTTTTCCTAACACATCGTTAACTTATCTGTATTCCACACTGAGGAAATGGAAACTTTCAGGGCTGAAAGCTCAAGAGTCATTTGTTCTTCAGCTTCAATTTAGAAGGTTATTTTCTTAGTCTGTTCAGGCTGTCATGACACAATATCACAGACTGAGGGACTTAAGCAACAGATCAAGGTGATAGCCAGTTTAGTTCCTGGTAAGAACTCTCTTCATGATTTGCATATGATGCCTTCTCACTATATGCTCACATGGTAGAAAGAGAGCTCAGGCGTCTCTTGCTATTCTGATAAAGGCACCAATCCTACTGGATTAAAACCCAATTTTTATGACCTCATTTAACCTTTATCACTAGTCGTCTCCTATAGCTCAGTTGGTAAAAATCCGCCTGCAATGCAGGAGAACTCGGTTTGATTCCTGGGTCTGGAAGAAGATCCACTGGAGAAGGGATAGGCTACCCACTCCAGTATTCTCGGGCTTCCCTTGTGGCTCAGCTGGTAAAGAATCTGCCTGCAATGTGGAAGACCTGGGTTTGATCCCTGGGTTGGGAAGAAGATCTTCTGGAGAAGGGAAAGGCTACCCACTCTAGTATTCTTTCCTGGAGAATTGCAGGGACTATAGAGTCCATGGGGTCACAAAGAGTCAGGCACAATGGAGCAACTTTCACTTTCACAGCCCCTATTTCCAATTATAGCCACACTGGGTTTAGGACTTCAACATCTGAATGTTGGCAGGGCACAAACATTCAGTCTATATCAGTTATGAGTTTTCTAAACTCTACTTGTGCATTATCTTTTACACTGGTCATTGCTCTATTTCAAGTTCTAGTTGTTTCTTGCCTGCTAGATAACAAAAACCTAACAATTATCCTCATCTGATACCTGATATCATGCCATGAATTTGTCCTTCATCAGTACATAATCTTTCTATACTGCCCTCAAATTGATGTTTCTGAAAGACAAAGCTGATGTGTAACTTCCCCTTCTTGGGAAGCAGTTAAGGGAATTAATAATGTGAGGTCTCTGGAATAAGAGTGTCTGATTTTAGCTCTATCATTTATTAGCTCTGTGGCACTAATCAGTTAACTATTGAACCTATACAAGTCTTAGTTCATTTGTTCATAAAATAAGAATAATTGTAGTACCTACCTCGTAAAATTAATTTGAGAATTAAATGAGATAATGAATGAAAGACACTTAGTATGGTATCATTCCTATAGTAGGGTCTCAATAAGGATGGCTGTTATTATTATTACCCAATTAAAGTTCATTGTTTCTGGACCAGTTTGTTTAAGTCCTGGCTCTTATTGGTTCATATGAAATAATGTTATCTTCACTTCTTTGTATATTATGTATAAATTAGAAAATGAAAAATGTGTGAATAACATTGTATGAAATAAATATGGTCTTGTGTTTTTCTCTAAAAAAAAGAAATAATAATAAAGTTCATTTGGTTCCCTTCAATATTTAAGACAAACTACAATCTCATTTCTATGATATATGATTACACTCTCAGATTATATCTTCAATTTTATTTATTTGCCTTTGTGTTTTGCCAGAAATTCTCTAAGTTTCCCTTGATACCAATCCATTTGTGGTTCTTTACATGTCCCCATTTGACCTCTGGGGTTTCCATGATGGCTCAGTGGTAAAGAAGCTTTCTGTAATATTGGAGACACAGGGGACATGGGTTTGATCCCTGGGTCAGGAAGATCCCCTAGAGAAGGAAATGACAACCCATTCCAATATTTTAGCCAGGATAATCCCAAGGACAGAGGAGCCTGGTGGGCTACAATCCATGGGGTGGCAAACAGTCGGACACAACTGAGTAGGTATGCACAGCACACCTGACCTCTAGACATCAGGACATACGTAACCTTCCTCTGCATTAAGCACTCTTCCCTTCTTCTCCATAGGTGACACCAGCTTAATCATCCTTTAAGGCTAAGGAACTTCAAGGCTATGCCGTCCCCTTCTCACCTAGGATAGGTTATTTTCCCCTTCCGAGACTCTGATAGCAGCCATGTTTATCTCTTTCAGGACATGAATTATATTGTATGATAATTTCCTCTTCTGAAGTCTACCTTTTACCAAGATAGTGCCCATCCTGCATGTTTTTTTTTTTTTTTCTTTTTTCTTCCCTTTGGATTTCTTTTCTTAGTTTTGTCTTTAAACATTGGGACTTAGAAAAATAATGGGTACTAAGTAAATTCTCCAAAAGGGTAAATTTTCCTTCCCCCTTTAAAAATATCTGTATATTTTTTAATCTTCATAAACAAATAGCCACAATTGCCTATTTAGCTTCCTGTTAAATACGTGTATGTGTGTATATATGCTCAGTCATGTACAACTCTTGGCAACCCCATGGACTGTAGCCTTTCAGGCTCCTCTGCCGTGGAATTTTACAGTCAAGAACACTGGAGTGGGATGTCATGCCCTCATCCAGGGGATCTTTCTGACCCAGGGATTGAACCCGTGTCTCTCATGTCTCCTGCATTGGCAGGCAGATTCTTTATCAACTGTGCCACCACATAGTTAAACTTAATCTCTTTACCCTGCACTGAATCCCATAACTAATAACATTTTGAACATAAATTGGTTGCTGTGTTTTGTTTTTTTTTTTTCAATGCAAATCTAGAAGTTGGAGGGTTGTGTTTTTTTTATTAATTTCTTTTAGTGAGCTGATGTAGAGATTCAGAATAATTCTGTTGAAGCATGAATATTATTTTCAGCCTTTCAAAATATGTTAACTCTATACTGCCTCTCCAAACTATGTTGCATTCGTAATAAATTACAAATTTTAATTGGGTTTTCTGACTATTATTTTAGTACAAAGAACACATGATTATACAAAAACAGACTTCCCATTTCTTCTACTTTTATAAAATGAGGTTTGTAAAAATGACTTAAAGCTATGCAAATTTCAGCAAAGAAATATGTTTTTTATGTCATCATGAACATATGGAGTTTTTACTTTCCTGTGTACTCATAGTTCTTATTCCATTGAGTTGCTGACTGAGCTGCTGCTATATTTTGTTATTCACAGGTAGATGTTAGATGAATTGATAAGTAAAATTTCTAGTCCCTATAATGGTCAGTATAAAGTGAGTCAGCTAAAAATAACTGAACATTCTTAGGAAGTTCAATACAGGATCAAACATACAGTGGAGAAAAGTGACCTCAAATCGAGCACATCTTGCACTGCTGTTTGTCAACAGTAAATTACATCTGATTTTAAACAAGAGAAGGAAAAACTGCTGGTGACCTGTTATTGTGTTTCATATAAGGATCAATACAAAGGAGAATAGCCTTTTTAGCTTTTTCCAAGTTCTCTGACTTCCTGGAGGAAATTGGCTCTACTTTTTGATCAGTCTCAATTAATAGCACTCTCCCTGTAAGCCTGGGAGTCTATAATACTGTGGGGTATCAGGGGGCGGGGGGCTTCCCAAATAATGAGAATGTTCCTGGCTGAAGATTGCTTTGAGTTAAAAAAAAGAAAAAAGCAATTGATTTTTACCTTCTATAAATGGAATTAGAAACTCAGAACTATGTGCCGGAAAAAGGAGCCTGGGAGGATTTTATGTATTTTGTAAGCATTATTTTGAAGTGTACAAGCCAGTGATTTCTGGAGCAATTTCATATCAAAAAGACACTAAACTTGAACTCATTTTATAAAATTGTTTAAGACATTTCCTACTGATTTTTTTTTCCTTTCCATGATGTTGACAACAAACTATAATCCTACTCAATCCCTGAAAGCAGATGTTTCATTTTATACATTTTTCAGCAAGTCTTTTGAATTACAAAGAAACACTGACATATGAATACCTTGAGCATGTTTTGCCATTTGATTTAGAGAATGGCTTAAAATTAATCCTTTTCAGTTAATTCTAAAACCCTTGGCAAAACAGAACAAAAAAAATGGATAATAGGTTCCAAATCACTCAAGTTATTACCATTTCTGCCGTCAAAGTGAAACATAGTTTATTGTGTTGAGAAGAGAGGAGATGGGAAGAAGAAATCAGGAAAAAGGAAATGGGGTTGGTGGGGGGAAATAGAGCAGAAGAGAAAGGCAAACAGAAGAAAAGAAAGAAAAGCCTCTGTTAAGAAGTAAGAATAAAGTGTGGTTAGGGAGGGTGGTATTTGGGACAGGAAGGCAATGGCATCCCACTCCAGTACTCTTGCCTGGAAACTCCCATGGATGGAGGAGCCTGGTAGGCTGCAGTCCATGTGGTCATTGAGTCAGACACGACTGAGTGACTTCACTTTCACTTTTCACTTTCATGCATTGAAGAAGGAAATGGCAACCCACTCCAGTGTTCTTGCCTGGAGAATCCCAGGGATGGCGGAGCCCAATGGGCTGCCGTCTGTGGGGTCGCACAGAGTCGGACACGACTAAAGCGACTTAGCAGCAGCAGCAGCAACAGTCCTAAATTCCGGAGGAGGCAATGGCACCCCACTCCAGTACTCTTGCCTAGAAAATCCCATGGACGGAGAAACCTGGTAGGCTGCAGTCCATGGGGTCGCGAAGAGTCAGACACGACTGAGCGACTTCACTTTCACTTTTCACTTTCATGCATTGGAGAAGCAAATGGCAACCTACTCCAGTATTCTTGCCTGGAGAATCCCAGGGACGGCAGAGCCTGGTGGGCTGCCATCTATGGGGTTGCACAGAGTCGGACACCACTGAAGCGACTTAGCAGCAGCAGCAGCAGCAGTCCTAAATTCTGATCCAAATTATGATGACATTTATGTAAGTGATTTTAGTGTCAACTTTTGGGAATAATAATAAGGGACACAATAAGCACTTGATAAATATTAGCTATTAATTGAAAAATATCCTTCAGAAGCCTAAATTCCAGTATTTTCCTAAGCTTCTTTTTAGCTAACAGCAGTTATATCCTAGGGCTTCCATGAGGCTCTGTAGTAAAAAGTCTGCCTGCAATGTATGAACCACTGGAGACATGGATTGGATCCCTGAGCTGCAAAGATCCCCTGGAAGAGGGCATGGCAACCCACTCCAGTATTCTTGCCTGGAGAATCTCATGGACAGAGGAGCCTGGAGGTCTACAGTCCATAGAGTTGCAAAGAGTCTGACATGACTGAAGCAACTTAGCACACATACACAAAGTTACATCCTACATATATATACATTATGAACTTGCAAGGTGACCATTCACAGAATAGTAATTCAGCATCAATCAATTTTTCTGGAGAATCTCATGGACAGAGGAGCCTGGAGGTCTACAGTCCATAGAGTTGCAAAGAGTCTGACATGACTGAAGCAACTTAGCACACATACACAAAGTTACATCCTACATATATATACATTATGAACTTGCAAGGTGACCATTCACAGAATAGTAATTCAGCATCAATCAATTTGCAAAATTATTTGTTGCAAACAAGTTGAGGTGGAATCAGACATAATGAATATTCCTTCTGAAATTTAGTTGTATCTTTGAATTATGATATTGTCTTCTTTAATACATTTAATGGAATTAATGTCTATACATAAACTGAACAATTATAGTGAAATAAAATGCATCAAAGGAAAAAAATGAGATTATTTTGGAAATTTGTGCTTACTTTAGTGATAGATCATTAAAGAAAACCTAGAAAATCCTAATAGAAATGCAATATTTTTTACTTAAAAGTATTAAGTCTCTCTCTCTGTTACAGGTTTTGTGTATGTCCCTATGTATAGACTGGTCTATATACAAACACTTTTACTATTCTCATAAACCTCATCACTTAGTGGGGGCTACAGTCAACAGTCAAGTAGATAAGCAAATACACAACTATAAAATGAACTTATACTATGTTTATAAACACACATGACAGAATAGTAGGAAGCATTAGCTACTTACATAAAGTTGGTCAGGGAAGTCGTTTCTGAATTAGTAAAATATAAGCTGAAATTTGAAAGTCAAGACATAACCAGTTATTAATAGAGGTGGGGGATAGGATGATGCAGACAGAAGACACCAAGCATAACTGCTGAACAGCAGGGGAGAAGACACTGACTTGAGTGAGGATTGAGATGACTGTGGCCAGAGTGTGAGAGGGAACACACAGGAAGTTTAAAGTGGATAATGTTTGTGTTAGATTTATGTTACAAAATAAAAAGGATTCTTAGTAGATGCCTCTCTGTTGGATATAAGAGGCAGGAGGAAAATCGAAATTGGCTATGTCCTTTACTATTTGGAGTATGTTGTGTGTACCAGCAGGGTCAACGTTACCTGGGAGTCCATTAAAAATGCAGAATCCCAGAGCCCACTCCAGGCACAGGGAAATGGACTCTGCATTGGAACAAAATGGCTCATATATATATTTTGATGATTTGAGAATCTCCAGTCTAGGTGGTTAGTGAAGGTGATTTGGATGTGGTGGGAGATGCTTTGGATGGAAAGAATTGTTATTGATTCAAGATATATGTTGTGTGTTATTTAATGAGGTAAATTAATGAAGTACATTTTTTTTAACTCCTCTTTTAGCATACGCCTGAATGACTGGGAGAAATCAATATGACCTGTGCTGCCAGGCTTGAGTTCCCTCATTCAAACTGTAAAACTTAGTCTCTTGCTTTAGTAAACAAAAAAACAGCAACATGAAAAAAATAACATGTCAATTTTACTTAGCAAATTTTTGTTCCATTACAAAATTATAGAATTAATTAAAACTATGACTAAAAATGTGATATAATTAATATATATATAGCTTTGTGTATTAATAATAATGACAATGCACCTGAATAAACAAAAAAGAACACAGATCATATCTAAAAAGTTACAAAAGCATAGAATGTATTTAATTCAATGACAAAGATTAAAAATTTGAAGGCATGGGATTTGGACATCTATTAAAAACAAATATGCCAATATCCCTTCAGTCAGCATTAAGTAAATGTCACTCCATGCTGATGATGTGCCAGGCTGTGCCCTATGAGAAGGTGAATAAGAAAAACTGTCATCTAGATGAAAAGAAAAGCTTGCTCTGGAATTGAACAATGGGATAAAAAGAAGGTAAAGGCTCTCATGTTTTCCTAATTTTAATTGTCCACCTTTTAGGTGAATGTGCATTCATTAAATATTTCCAAACAGATTAGTCATTCAGAATGTGATTAGCTCAAAAGCAACACTAATCTACTTGCAAATCCGGTTCTCTGGGAAATGAGGAAAGATGGAAAGGCCTTTGAAAATGGTGACATCTGACCTGTTACAAGCACAGGTGAAAAAAAGGAAATACTAAGACTGCTGCCGCAAAACAAACCCATGAAAGGGCAAAATGGGAGTGCAAGCCATTTACCTTTACAACAGCTGCATGGTGCAGATGAATCAAACGCTGCCAGCAGTGAGCGGATCTGGTCAATGTCAATTTTCCCCAGGCATCTGGTATTGTCACTAGTGATTTTACCGAAGATTACCCATCAGTTAGTGCAGATTTGTTTTTTAATTGGCCCTCGCCGCACCTGCCACATTTTTCTTGTTCTTGGTCCCAGAAGCTTTCGCAGAGAAGAAGAAGGTGGCTACCTGGAGAATAGATTCTTAAAACACACCGTGAAGGACATTCATGAGAACAATTAAGATTTTAATACCAGAGCGGGGGAAAAGCACCCTAGTTTCATGTAAGCAAAAAAGGAATATAGGACAATCATTAGTGAATTAGGAAGAAGTAGCCAGAGTACCTGCATTATTATAATCTCCTCCTTGGAAGGTGATCGTTTTCACAGCATTTTTTTAAGCATTTCATAAAATTATCAAGTATGACATGCTGGAAGTAAATTAGGAACAGGTGGGCAGGTGTCTGGAGGGCAACACTCATCGGGTTGACAAAGCAGCAAGGCAGATCACAGAATAATCAGCAGGTGGGTAGGAAACAGCAGGGAGAATGATTTGCTACATAATATTTGGCATTAATTACAATTGTTGAAATACTGGAAGCAGTTTTATTTTAAGGTAAAGAAAACAAATACAGTTTGTGATTTCATTTTACCTTAGTGATACTGTGGAACCATTTCATATTACAATTCTACAATATCATGATCTATAGATACTGTATATCAGTATAATGTTCAGATCCTATTTACAAATCATTCACAGGCACCTTTTTTTATTTTCTCCTACCTATGCATTATATATTGCAGAAATGAATATAGACTTAGAGAAAAGAAGATATGAAAAATATCAGAATTTACCTTATTGGTTTATATAAGTAAATTAAAACATCACTAAAATGAAAACACTGTATAAATGCCATTGGAAGTTCAAAATTTAGGCCAACATACAATACTAAATAAGTATAATAATAATAAAAGTAGCAACAGATTCAAAGGTTAGTTTTTTGGGGAATCCATTCACTACTGTAATAAGAAATACATACTACTAATGATATTAATCCATTTTAGGGCCTCAGTTCTTTTTCAGTTCAGTTCAGTTCAGTCGTTCAGTCGTGTCCGACTACTTGCGACCCCATGAATCACAGCATGCCAGGCCTCCCTATCCATCACCATCTCCCGGAGTTCACTCAGACTCACGTCCATCGAGTCCGTGATGCCATCCAGCCATTGCATCCTCGGTCATCCCCTTCTCCTCCTGCCCCCAATCCCTCCCAGCATCAGAGTCTTTTCCAATGAGCCAACTCTTCGCATGAGGTGGCCAAAGTGCTGCAGTTTCAGCTTTAGCATCATTCCTTCCAAAGAAATCCCAGGGTTGATCTCCTTCAGAATGGACTGGTTGGATCTCCTTGCAGTCCAAGGGACTCTCAAGAGTCTTCTCCAACACCACAGTTCAAAAGCATCAATT
>SJYX01018039.1:173696-200249 GCA_006410675.1 Oreotragus oreotragus | reverse complement strand
AGGAGGAGAAGGGGATGACAGAAGATGAGACGGCTGGATGGCATCACTGACTTGATGGACGTGAGACTGAGTGAACTCCAGGATTTGGTGATGGAAAGGGAGGCCTGGAGTGCTGTGATTCATGGGGTCGCAAAGAGTCGGACACAACTAAAGAACTGAACTGAACTGACCTGCATACAGGTCCATAAAAACTGACCTGCATACATTCCATAAATTTACCAAATTTATATAACTAGGAAGCACAAATGCTGGGGTGTGAGCCCAAATATATCTGTCTCTTACTGTGTCTCTCTTTCTCTCTAGCTTGATATGCAATTACATTTCCTCACTAGTATTACATCTGGTAGTACTTATCGGATGTTACACATATACTTCATATTTCTAATTTTAACATATACAATTGTAGCACTTCAAATTCAATAAACAGTCAAGAAATATTCACTCATTATTAATAGTAGGATTGTTAAACTTATTTGCCCTCCACTGTTAAAGATCTTATCTTACTATTCACTGTTTTCTCAGCATTAATTATCACAGTTAAATCACAAAGACCTTATACAGAATAGTTTTGTAACAGAAAAACATATATAGTTTATGGGGGAAATATATTCAGTTATTAAGTAGACTTAATATACTTTTGGAAGACAGTCTCCATATAGCTTGAAATGTGAATATCAGTGTTTGCATCTTTCCAAATTGCAGTAATTATCAATCATTTTTGGCTTTGAACTCTGGCCTTAGTCCCAGAACTTAATTACTATTGTTTTTTCAACCTACTTTGAATTTCTATGTAGAGACACCTCTACTAGGTTTGGGGGACTGCTGCTATGCACCGCAGGGACCTTGGCATAAGAAGTATGTCTGTGTTATTTTCTTGTTGTTCACATTTCTTTTTCTTGTCTAAAAGGACTAGAGCACTATTTTAAATTCTTTCCCACCTAACCCTCCTCCTTTTCCTTTCAGATTACCTAATTTCTCTATGGACTTCGCCAGTGGCTCAGTGGTAGAGTTGCTGCAATGTAGGAGACAGAGTTTCAACCCCTGGGTCAGGAAGATTTCCTGGAGGAGGAAACGGCAACCCACTCAGAACCCTATGGACAGAGGAGCCTGGCAAACTATCATCCACGGGGTTGCAGAGTCGGACATAACTAAAGAGACTTAGCAGCAACAACTTATCTCTATCGTGAATAATTAACTGTTAAATTCTTCTCAATAATGAGGAATCAACTTCTCCTACACATTTCTGTTGTAGCCAATCATTTCTAGAACATCCTAAGTTGCTTAAGCAACACAAGGATTTAGGAAGTTACTTAATAAAGACTGCTCTTCAAGGCTGCTTAAAAAGACGCCTGAGTACTTTAGACAACACTGATTTTTCTCTTAAAAACTCTGTCTTTACAAATCTTAACAGTCTTGTAGATATACTCAATTCAAGGTCAGGAACTCACACATTTGTAGCCAGAGGTACAAAATAAGTACAGCTAACCTTTGAATGACCTGGTTTTAAACCACAGGTCTGCTTGTATGTTGATATATATACACTTTGGTTTTTTTTTCATTGAATAGGTATAACCACACTACACGATCCACAGTTGGTTGAACCCATGGATGCAGCACCATGGGTAGGGATTCCTGACTATAAAGATAAATGTAAATGTAGATCTTTTACTATGAGGAAGGTCAGTGCCCCTAAGTCCCAAATTATTCAAGAGTCACCTGTATTCTACCAAGCCTGGAAATCTGATGTTCAGATTGCTCTAAAATTTGTCAAAGTGTTGGTGCCAATCATTTCAAGACTCATGCCAAACCTAGAAAACAATGAATTACATTCCTGGAAATTAGATCTTAAACAACTAATACAACCATTAACAATTATAATAACATTGATGATGATGGTGATGGTGAAGTCACTCAGTCGTGTCCGACTCTTTGTGACCCCGTGGACTGTAACCTACTAGGCTTCTCCATCCATGGGATTCTCCAGGCAAGAATACTGGAGTGGGTTGCCATTTCCTTCTCCAGGGGATCTTCCCGACCCAGGGATTGAACCTGGGTCTCCCGCATTGGAGGCAGACGCTTTAATAATCATTAAAAATGTTAAGTACATAAGCTTCAAATTTTGTTCTATTTTTATATAATAACTTATCTTTACAAAAATGTATAATATGGGGCTTCCCAGTTGGCTCAGTAGTAAAGAATCCACCTCCCAATGCAGAAGGCACAGAGGATGTGGGTCAGAAAATCCCCTGCAGGAGGGCATGGCACCTCACTCCAGTATTCTTGCCTGGAGAATCCCATGATAGAGGACCTTGGTGGGATATAGTCCATGGGGTTGCAAGAGTCGGACATAATTTACCAACTAAACAACAGCAAAAACAACAAAGTATAATCTGACTTTGAGAGTAGTATTAAAATGTCCCATTTTGCACATACTACCTCTCATGCTGAGAAGTTAACTGTTTTGCCCAAGATCACATGAGTGGCATGGAGCACAGCTGAGGTTTCAACCCGGCTCTGTTGCATTCCAAGATCTGTGCTTGTGAGTGTCCCTCTAGGTCCTGGGTCTCCTTGAGCTGTGCTGCATCTTTTCCCTTCCTTCATTAGCAATTGTTTTAAAAGAATAGGACTTGTTATCTTTACTCATCATCTGATAATCTTTCAACGTAGTGACCAAATTCAGTCACAGTTCTCTTGGGTATGTAAAATCTGTTCAGGATACAACTCTGTCACTTGAAAGCATTGGGATAAATAAAATAGCTATAAATTCCTGTCTCACACCTCCTCTCTGTCCCCTCATGCCCACACGATCTGATCTGTGTCTATTGACTTCTTTCTTCTGGAGAACCGTTCAAGGGGTCTTTAAAAAATGGCTGACTGAAGTTATGGTTTGGTCTGGGTCTTTAAAATTTTAATGAACTTCTGAATAGGAAACCTATAAACTTGGCCTCATTTTGTGCCATCCATTACCTAAAAGAGTTTCTAGCTGAAATCTGACTCCAAGCTTCTCACACTGTAAATAATGGAAAATGTCTAGTTCAAAAGTTCTTCCAGAAGGGTAATGGGCTGGCAGTCTCTTCTCAGATATTTAAACGTCTGCACTTTCATATTCTGAGCAGAGTGCTAAACAAATCTGCAAAGCCCTTTTAATAATTTCTCCCTGCGGATTGCACACAGCATTTGAATCAGGAGGTTTTGATTACATGAAACCACTGAGAATAGGATTGTTAATTCCTCAGACATATGAACAGAATGAAAAGGAAAATCTTCACTGAAAAGATGATTAAAGACTTAAAGGGAAATGGATTAAAAAGTGAAAATTAAAGAAAGTAAAATGCCAGGAAGCATGTGTATTTGGATATGTTTTCATTTCCCCAAATATGCAAGTAAAATTAATATTAACTCAGCCTAATACAGCAATGGCTCAGTGACTCTGTCTAGCCAAGCAACAAGGTAATCTTGACAAACAAAGTACCTAATTAACTGATTGCCTTAGATATTATCTACTCACACTTTTAAAAAATCCTGTAACATATTTTGTATTTTTTATTCCATTAGTATGTATCACTAATATAAAACAGGCTTTTGTGTGTGATTCAAAATTAGTGTTTAAAAGAATGAATAATGTGCATGCAATATTCTTATATTTAAGTTATAGCCAATGCATAGTTCTATGTAGTATACAGTAGCCTTTTTAACACTGCCTTTTTTTATATAACTAAGTGAGATTTCTGAATATCAGCTTCCAAACAAGCATGTTGCTCCAAAGAATCCCTTTGATGCTCTCCATAATGCAGCTTATTGTCATCTCCACTCTCCCCAGCCCCTAGCAACCACCAATCTGTGTTTTTGTCTCTGTGGATTTAGCTATACAGAATGATTCACATATTGTGTGTGATTCAAAATTAGTGTTTAAAAGAATGAATAATGTGCATGCAATATTCTTATATTTAAGTTATAGCCAATGCATAGTTCTATGTAGTATACAGTAGCCTTTTTAACACTGCCTTTTTTTATATAACTAAGTGAGATTTCTGAATATCAGCTTCCAAACAAGCATGTTGCTCCAAAGAATCCCTTCGATGCTCTCCATAATGCAGCTTATTGTCATCTCCACTCTCCCCAGCCCCTAGCAACCACCAATCTGTGTTTTTGTCTCTGTGGATTTAGCTATACAGAATGATTCACATAAATGGAATCATACAATAGGTGACCTTTTATGACTAGGTTCTTTAACTTACAGTGGTTTCAATATTGATCTATATTGTAACATGTGTCAGTACTTCATACTTCTTTATAGCTAAATTATATTCCATTGCTTGCAAATATCACAGTCCTCTTGGGCATTCATTCGTCAAAGAGATTTTGGGATGTTTCTACCATGTAGATATTGTGAAGAGTGTTGCTAAGAATTATATGTATTTGAGTAACAGTTTTCAATTGGAGAAGGAAATGAAAACCCACTCCAGTATTCTTGCCTGGAGAATTCCAAGGATGGAGGAGCCTGGCACAAAGACTCGGACACAACTGAGCAACTTCACTTTCACTCTTTTCTAACTATTTGGTATATACATTGCAGGATCATGTGATAATTCTATATTTAATATTTTGAAGAGTCACTAAAATTGTTTTCTCCATCAGCAATGGAATCCTACTAGCCATGTACAAGGGTTCCAATTTCTCTATATCCTTCGGTTCAGTTCAGTTCAGTCCAGTCGCTCAGTCATGTCCGACTCTTTGCGACCCCATGAATCGCAGCACGTCAGGCCTCCCTGTCCATCACCAACTCCCAGAGTTCACTCAGACTCACGTCCATCAAGTCAGTGATGCCATCCAGCCATCTCATCCTCAGTCATCCCCTTCTCCACCTGCCCCCCAATCCTTCCCAGCATCACAGTCTTTTCCAGTGAGTCAACTCTTCGCATGAGGTGGCCAAAGTACTGGAGTTTCAGCTTTAGCATCATTCCTTCCAAAGAAATCCCAGGGTTGATCTCCTTCAGAATGGACTGGTTGGGTCTCCTTGCAGTCCAAGGGACTCTCAAGAGTCTTCTCCAACACCACAGTTCAAAAGCATCGATTCTTCAGTGCTCAGCCTTCTTCACAGTCCAACTCTCACATCCATACATGACCACAGGAAAAACCATAGCCTTGACTAGATGGACCTTAGTCGGCAAAGTAATGTCTCTGCTTTTGAATATGCTATCTAGGTTGGTCATAACTTTTCTTCCAAGGAATATGCGTCTTCTAATTTCATGGCCGCAATCACCATCTGCAGTGATTCTAGAGCCCCTCAAAATAAAGTCTAACACTTTTTCCACTGTTTCCCCATCTATTTCCCATGAAGTGATGTGATCGGATGCCATGATCCTTGTTTTCTGAATGTTTAGCTTTAAGCCAGCTTTTTCACTCTCCACTTTTACTTTCATCAAGAGGCTTTTTAGTTCCTCTTCACTTTCTGCCATAAGGGTGGTGTTATCTGCATATCTGATGTTATTAATATTTCTCCTGGCAATCTTGATTCCAACTTGTGTTTCTTCCAGTCCAGTATTTCTCATGATGTACTCTGCATATAAGTTAAATAAGCAGGGTGACAATATACAGCCTTGACATACTCCTTTTCCTATTTGGAACCAGTCTGTTGTTCCATGCCCAGTTCTAACTGTTGCTTCCTGACCTGCATACAGATTTCTCAAGAGGCAGGTCAGGTGGTCTGGTATTCCCATCTCTTTCAGAATTGTCCACAGTTTATTGTGATCCACACAGTCAAAGTCTTTGGCATAGTCAATAAAGCAGAAATAGATGTTTTTCTGGAACTCTCTTCCTTTTTTGATTATCCAGCAGATATTTGCAATTTAATCTCTCATTCCTCTGCCTTTTCTAAAACCAGCTTGAACATCAGGAAGTTCATGGTTCACATATTGCTGAAGCCTGGCTTGGAGAATTTTGAATATTACTAGCATGCGAGATGAGTGCAATTGTGCAGTAGTTTGAGCATTTTTTGGTATTGCCCTCCTTGTGATTGGAATTAAAACTGAACTTTTCCAGTCCTGTGGCCACTGCTGAGTTTTCCAAATTTGCTGGCATATTGAGTGCAGCACTTTCACAGCATCATCTTTCAGGATTTGAAACAGCTCAACTGGAATTCCATCACCTCCACTAGCTTTGTTCATAGTGATGCTTTCTAAAGCCCACTTGACTTCACATTCCAGGATGTCTGGCTCTAGATTAGTGATCACACCATCGTGATTATCTGGGTAGTGAAGATCTTTTTTGTATAGTTTTTCTCTGTATTCTTGTCACCTCTTCTTAATATCTTCTGCTTCTGATAGGTCCATACCATTTCTGTCCTTTATCGAGCCCAACACTTAAAAAAATTTTTTATAGGAATCCAAGTGGGTGTGACCTGGTACTCAATACAGTTTTGATTTGTAATTTCCTAATGATTAGTGATGCTAGGACTCGTTTTATGCTTACTAGTACTTTGTATACAGTATTTGAAGAAATGTCTATTTAAGTCCTTCAGTCATATATTAACGGGATTGTTTGCCTTTGTGTGGTTGAATTGGAGAGTTTATTTTAATTGTATTTTTTGTCTTTTGTTGTTAAGTTCTTCTTGTTGTTGAGTTCTTTGTTTTTGGTTTTAGTCACTAACTTGTGTCCAGCTCTTGTGACCCCACAGACTGTAGCCTGCCAGGCTCCTCTGTCGTTGGGATTTCCCAGGCAAAAATACTGGGGTGTGTTACCACTTCCTTCTCCAGGGGATCTTCTTGACCCAGGGATTTTGATCGTATCACCTGCATTGCAGGCAGACTCTTTACAGCTGAGCCACCTGGGAAGCCCTAGTAAGAGTTCTTTACCAGTGCCTGATAAGTATCTGCCTAACGTATTGATTCTGAATCTATTCTGAAACTATTCTACATTCCTCTTTGCCTTTATTTTCTCTAAGATTTTAAATCAAACTTGCAACATGATTCCAGTATTTTGCCTCTTCTTAGACCCAGCTCTAACATTTTTGTGTATGTTTCTGATTTATACACTCAAGTACTGTAATATATTTCTTCAGGTTTGTGTATTTCTTCCCCTCTAAGGTTACACTGCTCACCCTCAAAGTGGGAGGAAGATGTGCAACATTCTTATGAGTGAGACACAGTCCCCCCCCACCTTCAGCTATATAAAGTTAAGTTATCCCTTTTTCATAATCATTTTTATTATAATTTCCAAAATCACAAGAGATGCTATTTTGTTTAATATATGTTAAACTCATTATTTCATTCCTGTACTTTACTTCCAGAAACAGAGAATTTTAAAAATTATTTCATATTTTCATTATTGTAAAAAAAAGAAAAACAAGTTGATGTCTTAAAAGGAGGTTTTCCATTTCTGATCTTCTTTTCATCATGTGCAAATTCATCACATATAACTATAAATGTTTCCCTATTAGAAGGTTTTCTTTTGTTCCAAAAGTCTCTATTTTGGAATATAATTATGACCCTGACTAAGCAAAATGAGATTGTGCTTTTATTAAAAGGGATCTAACTACTTATCTTTCATGTCAACAAAATCATTTTTGCACACAAAGAGGAGCTGAAGAAACTGTAGGAGCTGCTTTCAAAAACCTATCCCCTGAGAATGTGAGTGAATATTCTAATATTGATTAATTAAATGCGAAGTGCCAGATTTTAGGAAGATGATTATTCCTCATTATTTTATTACAATGAAAGTGCGTATGACGACCACATACATTTCAATAAACTTGGCTCCTATGGATGATTCTTGGAAGATTCTACACAGTTTCTGTTTCCTGAATGAATAAACTTTTGAAACTGCTAGTATTTTTCCTGCTGAAGCCAAGCCTATTACCCATGCCCATGTGTCTTTACTAGGAGTGATTGGGAATATAGAAACCTTGCATCTGGAAGGAGTTAGCTTTGCTTCCTCTATAATGGTTTCTAATCATTCTTTCTAAAAAACCCAGTCTTACAGAAAAAGACTAGACTTCCATGCAAAACTCTGTTAAATTAACAGTTCATCATTTTTGAGTACACTGTAATAGAACTCTGTGTTCACTCATGTGCTCTTGTTCACACTCCTGAAATCTCATTACAAAGTCAGTCTCAGACATATGGCTGAGTCTATAGCTACTTACTTCCTAAAAGAGGACTGAAGTTAGTCTCTCCTCACTGCATCTATCAAATATGCAAGCACACTGTGGTCTTATATGACAGTTTCATTTCTCTGTCTCCCTTTGTTTCTCTCTCTCCCCATACCCTCCCTCCCTCTCTTCCTTTTTTTTTCTCCCCTCGTAGATTTCATTTCTTCAAAACATACCTGACTTCTTTCTTTCTTTATTGGACATTAGTTCTCATATCCAGGAGCTATAAAAATATAATACCACATGAAAATTTCCATAGAATTTATGTCTTTCTACTTATCTCCCAACACTCAGAGAGCTCTAAAGGGCAGTAGCCATTTGGAGTCTTTATAGCTAGCAAATATTCACTTATCTTAAGGCTAGTTGATACCGGGTGCAGGTTTGCAGGTTATGTTTAGCAGGCAAGTTTTGTTTGTTGTTGTTATTTGGTTGCTAAGTCATGTCCAACTTATTGTGACCCCATTAACTGCCACATGCCAGGCTCCTCTGTCCTCCCTACCTCCCAGAGTTTGTTCGAATTCATGTCCATTAAGTCCATGACATTATCTAACCATCACATCCTCTGCTGCCCCCTTCTCCTGTTGCCTTCAATCTTTCTCAGCACCAGAGTTTATATTCTTTAAACAACTGGATATGTAAACACATGATTTTAACATCAGAGGGCTTTTGATCCAATGGGTCTCAGCCCATATAAAAGCAAGCAACCTAGAGGGCATTATACAAAGACCGTCATCTGCTCACTTGTACTGAATATAACAATCCATTCCCTAGGGCCAAGTTGCATTAGTCTAAGTTGTATGTTGTCTCATAATGTTTCAGTTTGGATGCAAGAATAAAGCATCTTTAAGACCCAGAATCCCACAAGGGCACAAGCCAGTCTGTGCACTTGGAGGAAATGGGATGGGAGAAATTCAGGAAAATAGATCAAACAAGAAGTATATTTTTGTTTGATCTCTTTAATTAGTAGAATAATATTATATGCCCTTTGGGGCATGTCCCTGGCTATTTGTAACAATTTATTAGTATTACTCACCACATGCAGTAAGACAAGAGCACAGACTCCTCATTTCACAGCCAGGAAATAACTAGCAACATGAAATTTTCTAATAGCATGACCTCTAAAGTATGGTGATATATCAATTGTGTTATACATTTGGCTCATTTCTGTTTTGTGTATTGTTACACTGCTGTCTTGCAAAGGGATAACACTTACTCTACTCCCTCTCTTCTAGGGGAAACTTTTCTAAAGTAGCCATTTGTGTTGCTTTAGTGCCTCGGGCTGGCTTCTTGGGAGGGTCCAGTGTGACTACACTAACACATTTACTCTCCGGTTGGCGTTGCTACAGAAATTCGCATTATTGTTTCTATCTTCTGTGATGGGTTTTGTGTACTTTTTATAAGGATCCCCTAGAAAAATAACATTGGAAGGCAATTCCCCTCACATATTTCCCATACCCTTCTTAATGATGATCTTCGTAGGCCCGGCCAATTTTTAATAGCCTTGGAAGATTCAATAATTTTATTTTAAGTCAGTACTTGTTAATTTGGGTAGAGAGTGTCCCAATTAGATATCTCCATGGAGTTTAATATCTTTCATAAGAACTACCTTTGCTGTGTTGTTTATGGTAGGCAGTCAACTTTGCAATTGTTGTCGGTATCGTGAGGGAAGGGTAGGGAAGAATGCACACACGTATTGTAGCTGTGAAATTTTGCACACACCTTGGCTAAGCTAGTTACCTGTTTTATACTTTGCCTTCCTTGCTTCTGTTGATTAGCAGCCAGAAAGGAAGTCCACAGCGCACCCAGATGGGCAGAGTAAGAGCCAGTATGGCAACTTTCCTCCCATCTCTTGACAAAAATAGCTTTGCTTGAACTTGTGTTTTCCAACCCTAATTTTCCAAAGTTCTCAGTAGTTAGCACATTAGCCCCTGGCCAAGAGTCAGTAAAAATAAGACATCAAGAAAATGTTTTTTCAAAGGACATCCTCTATTTCCAGGAATAATTGCATGCCAATCAGCTTATTGGACACAGTCAATGGCAGTATGGAAAGTGGACTCTTTAAATCAGGGTAATAAGTACCAGCTGTGCCTTTTCTAGCTCCTGTATACCCTGTGCACACTCCCCAAGTAAAGAAATATTATCACTTTTCTTGTTTTGAGAATAGTGCTCTTCCTCCTTCTAGTACCTGTTGAGCAAGAGATGCAAGCATTTCTGAAAGTTTTGTCTAGTTAACCTCGATGGCAGTGTGTGTGAGTATTTCATTTCCTCCAGTAGAGTCAAAATTAGTTCAATCATGTAGGTGCAATTTTCACTTTAATAAGGAGGCCTCTGTTGCTGATCCAATTTTAAAGGGAGCTTTTTCCATTACCTGGGGTGTAATAGAAACCTCAGCGCACAGAGCAATCAGCTCTGCCCCTGGAAATGCTTCAGTCATAAGTGTCAAGTGTGCCACCAGGAGTTGCCTCTTTTATGTCAGTGCCTTTGGGCTGAATCTGGGGGCCGCTTATACCAAAGCCTGTGGGTTGGATTCCCTGTCCATCTGATCCAGGGGCTCCAGGAAAGAAGCTTGGGGGTGGCTCACACATATAATTGTAAGTCCTGCATTCGAGGCTCTGGTGGGAAAACCACAGTTAAAACGTTTTTTAGTTCATCTGGTACTTGTCTTCTCTCAGGGAAATATGGGAGACTGGGGGTGACTATAAATAAGGCCGACAAACCAGACAGGAGGGGAATGTGTTGACACCAGGACCCAAACGTGTCTGCTAAATGTTATGTGTGCTCAGTTTTTCAGTCGTGTCCGACTCTTTGCAACCTCGTGGACTGTAGCCCGCCAGGCTCCTCTGTCTGTGGAATTTTCCAAGCAAGAATACTAGAGCAGGCTGCCATTTCCTCCACCAGGGGATCTTCCAGACCCAGGGATCGAGCCCGCATCTCTTGTGTCTTCTGCATTGGCAGATGGATTCTTTTACCGTGGTGCCACCTTGTGTCTCCTTTATTGATATAGGAGATTGGAGCTCTAAGAGATTACCTTTTACCAGTTTGGGATGGGAGCTTTTCTGTATAGATGGCACTTGCCACCCTGTCATACTCTACATATAAAGACAGACAGCCTCTTCTCCTTTAGCTCCTGGACTGGTCCTTAAGGAGAGTCTGGGCCTTAATACAAGACAGGGGACATAGTCCCTCCTCCCAAGGATAATCAACAGACCTATCCTTATTGACCAGCCATCTGTATTCTCTGCCTTTATTAGTTTGTGTGTGGTTATTGGCAAAGCAGAATAAATTATCCTCAGTCGATGAGAGGGCACAGTCCTCTCCCCTAGGGTCCTTCCCTCTGTCTGATCTTCCTCCAGTAATTTGGGCACCTACTTCCTTGCCATGTGGTACTCTGATGGAACCAGCTGTGAGCATCTCATGAGTTGAAGCACCTTGGATGTTCAGTGTTCAGCCACTGAATACCCACCTTTGGACATGTTGGGTGTTCCATAGAACACCTACTGTATTTGGAGTCCTGAGGAGGGCACGGATATGAATCTCCTTGCCTTTAGTCACTTGAAGCGATACTCTAGCTGGCTCAGCCCAAGGCTTGAACTCTGAATATCACTCAGGAAAGGATCTAGAATGATATCAAGCACAACTATTCCCAGTGTGGCAGCTGTGGAGGTATTGCCAGCTTTTTACAAAGACATCTCCCCCAACTGCACTTAGGAGACAGGTCTTGAGCTGACATCTCCATTACTCAGTTTACTTACCTGTCATAGTGGTTCCCAAGTGCCTCTTGCGGCAGAGCACCCCAAATCACCAGCCTGGCCCCAGGGACCTCCCCATGATATAGCCAGTTCTGGGAAAATGGGGAGCCCACCGTTGGTACAGGAGCACACAGGATGTCCAGCAGCTGCCTGGTAGGGGCACAGGCTTGTGTGCTGACTTATCTCCCTGGACAGATCAGCATCTCTGATCCCAAAAGTAAGTTTCATCAGTGGGTATTAATACTGGTTAGCCAATTTGATGAGGCGTAGGGAAGATGAGAGAAACATAGTAAGTAATAAAAAAGAGCAATGCAGTAGCTAACTGACCATGGCTAACTATTCTCAATTTTGAGCCCCAACCACTTAAGACCATCCAGGGTCATTTTAGCAACTAGATTGTCTTATTGATGAGACAGACCCCATTTTCTATGTCCTGATCAACCCAAAGTCCTCTCTTTTTCCTCATTACCGCTTTTAAGAGATTTGAGGGGTTTTGAGGTTCATCAAGGTAAAGGATACAGCCACAATGTGGAGTTGGAAAATATTTAAAGAGTTAATTACCATAGATTTCAAAAACTGTAGACAGACATCTAGGAGTCTACAGATTCAAGGAGTTCTACAAGTATTTAAGCAAAATAAAAACAGATGATCACCACACATAAACACACGACAGTGAAACTTCTGAAAACAAACAAACAAACAAAATTTCTAGAAGCAGCCAGAAGAGGAAGAATGACACCCACATGGAAGAAAAACAAAACACAGCAAAAAACCAGTTTCCTAGGACTGCTACAACAAAGTAATGCAACTTGATTGTTTAAGTAGGAGAAATTAATTCCCTTTTCAGCACATCAGGCAGGAGGTCCAAACTCAGGGTACAGACAAGATGTTGCATAGGAGAATTCTTCCTTGCCCCTTCCAGTTTCTGATGGCTCAAAGTGTTCCTTGATTTCAGTTCAGTTCAGTTGCTCAGTCTTTTTTTTTTTTTTCAGTTGCTCAGTCTTATCTGACTCTTGATGACCCCATGGAGGGCAGCATGCCAGATTTCCCTCTCCATCACCGACACTTAGAGCTTACTCAAACTCATGTCCATCAAATCGGTGATGCCATCCAACCATCTCATCCTCTGTTGTCCCCTTCTCTTCCTGCCTTCAGTCTTTCTTTTCCAGTGAGTCAGTTCTTCACTTCAGGTGGCCAAAGTATTGGAGTTTCAGCATCGGCATCAGTTGTTCCAATGAATATTCAGAACTGAGTTCCTTTAGGATGGACTGACTGGATCTTTTTGCAGTCCAAGGGACTCTCAAGAGTCTACTCCAACACCACAGTTCAAAAACATCATTTCTTCAGCACTCAGCTTTCTTTATAGTCCAACTCTCACATCCATACATGACTACTGGAAAAACCATAGCTTTGACTAGATGGATCTTTGTTGGCAAAGATCTGTTTTTCAATATGCTATCTAGGTTGGTCATAACTTTTCTTCCAAGGAGTAAGTGTCTTTTAATTTCATGGCTGCAAGTCTCCATCTGCAGTGATTTTAGAGACCAAGAAAATAAAGTCTAACACTCTTTCCATTGTTTCCCCATCTATTTCCCATGAAGTGATGGGATCGGATGCCATGATCTTCGTTTTGTGAATGTTGAGCTTTAAGCCAACTTTTTCACCCTCCTCTTTCACTTTCATCAAGAGGCTCTTTATTTCTTCTTCGCTTTCTGCCATAGGGTGGTGTCATCTGCATATCTGAGGTTATTGATATTCCTCCAGGCAATCTTGATTCCAGCTTGTCCTTTATCCAGCCTGGCATTTCACATGATGTACTCTGCATATAAATTAAATAAGCAGGATGACAATATACGGCCTTGACATACTCCTTTCTGGATTTGGAACCAGTCTTTTGTTCCATGTTGAGTTCTAACTATTGTTTCTTGATCTGCATACAGATTTCTCAGGAGGCAGGTCAGGTGGTCTGGTAGTCCCAGAACACCAGAAGAATAGTCCACAGTTTGTTGTGATCCACAGTCAAAGCCTTTGGCATAGTCAATAAAGCAAAAGTAGATGTTTTACTGGAACTCTCTTGCTTTTTTGTTGATCCAATAGATATTAGCAATTTGATCTCTTGTTTTCCTGCCTTTTCTAAAACCAGCTTGAACATCTGGAAGTTCATGGTTTATGTACTGCTAAAACCTGGTTTGGAGAATTTTGAGCATTACTTTGCTAGCATATGAGGTAAGTGTATGTGCAATAGTTTGAATATTCTTTGAATCTGTCTTTCTTTAAGATTGGAATGAAAACTGACTTTTTCCAGTCCTGTGGCCACTGCTGAGTTTTCCAAATTTGCTGGCATATTGAGTGCAGCACTTTCCCAGCATAATTTTTTAGAATCTGAAATAGCTCAACTGGAATTCCATCACCTCCACTAGCTTTTTTCGTAGTGATGCTATCTAAAGCCCACACGACTTCACATTCCATATGTATACTGACTAAATATTCCAAATGAAAGTAAACAATTGTATTATAATAAAAGGGAAAGGATAAACCTATACTATTAATGAGACAGAGAAAAAAATGAGGGATTGCAAAGAGTTTGAAAAGAAAGAATGGGAAGACATATATAAAAATGAAATTAATAAAATAAATATTGGTTCTATACTAATTTCAAAACCCAGTGACCTTAAGAATGAAAGCTATACCAGAGTTACAGGCATCAATGTATCACCTAAAAGAGCCTGTTTTTATAGGAACAAAAAAGGAATTCTAAATTTTTGTACATGGTAGTACAGCTGCACATATATAAAGTGCAATTTGACAGAATTAAAAAGATAAATAGAAAAATCTATAATTAAACTTGGGGATTTTCATCCAAGTCTGTCAGTAACTTATAATAAAGGAGCTTTTTTTATTTTTTAAAGCAGATAAGTATATACAGAATAAAAGCAAGATGATTGACATACTTGAAAAAAACTTGAGAAACTTAGAGCACTGCACTCAGTAAAAACAGAGTAACTATCCTGTACAATTAAACGAGTACTGTTTATCAAACTGATAGAATTGTGGGATATTTGGCAAATCTTAACACACTTCAGAAGATTGCAAATAAGTCAAACATGTCTCCTTAATCATCTAGAGTCATTAGAAAATAAAAACCCTATCATAGCTAGTGAAAATCCTATTCTTTGTAAACTACATACAGATTTCTAAAGTCAGAAAATTAAAAATATTTTGGACTGGTGATTATAAATATGACATATAAAAATCTGTGTGATGCAATATAAGTCATGTGCAGAGAAAAATGTAGTTCTAAAATTATACTGTAGAAAAGAAGAAAGTCTAAAACTCAGTGGCTGTTTTCTACTTCAGTAAGTTTGAAAATAAACATCAAATTGAAACCAAAAACATAATATAAAGGTAATAATAAAAACACAAATTGAAATTAATGAACCTTAAATTTCCATGTGAACATATACCCGTGTGAAGCAACAGTTAGAACTGGACATGGAACAACAGACTTCTTCCAAATAGGAAAAGGCGTACATCAAGGCTGTATATTGTCAACCCTGCTTATTTAACTTATATGCAAAGTACATCCGGGGAAGGCAATGGCACCCCACCCCAGTACTCTTGCCTGGAAAATCCAATGGACGGAGTAGCCTAGTGGGCTGCAGTCCATGGGGTCGCTAACAGTCGGACAGACTGAGCGACTTCACTTTCACTTTTCTCTTTCATGCATTGGAGAAGGAAATGGCAACCCACTCCAGTATTCTTGCCTGGAGAANATCACTTAGGAAGGCTTTCTTATTTCTTCTTGCTATTCTTTGGAACTCTGCATTCAGATGCTTATATCTTTCCTTTTCTCCTCTGCTTTTTGCTTCTCTTCTTTTCACAGCTATTTGTAAGGCCTCCCCAGACAGCCATGTTGATTTTTTGCATTTCTTTTCCATGGGGATGGTCTTGATCCCTGTCTCCTGTACAGTGTCATGAACCTCCATCCCTAGTTCATCAGGCACTCTATCTATCAGATCTAGTCCCTTAAATCTATTTCTCACTTCCATTGTATAATCATAAGGGATTTGATTTAGGTCATACCTGAATGGTCTAGTGGTTTTCCCTACTTTCTTCAATTTCAGTCTGAATTTGGCAATAAGGTGTTCATGATCTGAGCCACAGTCAGCTCCCAGTCTTGTTTTTGCTGACTGTATAGAGTTTCCCCATCTTTGGCTGCAAAGAATATAGTCAAACTGATTTCTGTCTTAACCATCTGATGATGTCCATGTGTAGAGTCTTCTCTTGTGTTGCTGGAAGAGTGTGTTTGCTATGACCAGTGTGTTCTCTTGGCAAAACTCTATTAGCCTTTGCCCTGCTTCATTCCATATTTTTATGTTTAAATCTCTGTATGCCCCTGAATTTCACTGTAGCTAATTAAAGATCATGTCTTTGCTACAAAATCATAACTAGAATTAGTACATTTCAACTCTTAAGAGAGGAGAAATACCATGAAATGTCTGTTAATTCATAAAAATATTTATTAGAGCTTACTATATGGCAGGTGCTCTTTTAGTTTATGCACATCCAAAACATATAAGCAAACAAACAAACAAGAAAAAGGCCTTGCTTAGAAGTAACTGCTATGTTAATGGGAGAAAGGAAACTAAGATCATTAATAGTGTGATAATGTAAAGTAAAATAAACTTCTATTTGAAATCTTATTTTTGTACTTAGAAAAAATTTAAAACTGAAATTAAAATATTTGAAATGACAGTGAGAGTGGAGTTTTTAAATATCTGTATTGTTTTCAATTTTATAAATGTTTCAAACACTTTGATAATAACATGTGAATGTACAACATCACAACTCATAAAATCTGGCATATTTATTCAGTATAATTTTATTAATTGCACAAGTAGCAGAGCAACAGAATTAATAGATGATATGACCAGAATACTGAGTAATTAGAATGAGAATGTTAAAATTAGATCATTAACCGCCTGTCTTTTTGCCTAATGACTAGGTATCTACTGAAACTAGAAACAAAGGAAGGAATAATAAATTTAGTAAAGAGTTGGGTTTAATTGCACATAGTGAGTGTGTATAATAGAAAGCTAAAATAAAGGAGGGGGGCTTGGTAAAGATTATAATTTATATGGAATGCAGAGTTTATTTAGTTGGATTTACTGTTAACTGAAGAAAGATAAAAAGAGCTACTATAAAAACCTCTCTTACTTGAAACATTGCTGTTCATTGTTAACATGCTCAAAAGGATAGAATCATATACTGTCATAGAAATTTTACTGAATATCATAAGTTTTCACTGGTAATTGCAGATGTGATGCTTATTTCTAGTTTTTCCCTCTAGATCCAATCTCCGTTCTTTGCCCTCCTATGTGCTCTGGGGAGATATGATCTTCATGAACTGCATCAGGGAGCCCCTTTACCTCTAGTTTGCTCTTGCATTTTTAACAAAAGGCATACACTTACAGTAACAAGGGAAAAGGGCAAATGAAAAGGTAGGGTATTTTTGCCAGTCTCTATCCCTCCGGAGTGGATAGGAGGTAGGTCTGTTCATCCTGTGGGCCCTCCCACATTTACAGCCATTTTGGAGAAGCAGTTAACTACTCTGTGGGCTGGAGACTTCACACTTAGGAACTAGGAGTTTCTAGCCCTGGGTGCTTCACACTTCATTTGATTTTTTATATCCTCTGTCGCATCTTTGGGCTTCCCTGGAGCTCAACTGGTAAAGAGTCTGCTGCACTTCAGGAGAATTCGGTTTGATTCCTGGATTGGGAAGATATGGTGGAGAAGGGATAGGCTACACACTCCAGTATTCTTGGACTTCTCTGATAGCACAGCTGGTGAAGAATCCACCTGCAGTGTGGCAGACCTGGGTTTGATCCCTGGGTTGAGAAGATCCCCTAGAGAAGGGAGCAGCTATGCACTTCAGTATTCTTGCCTGGAAAATTGCCTAGAATGTATAATCCATACTGACACAAAGTGTCAGACATGACTAAGCAACTTTCACTGCCACTGCATATTTTTGTTAGCTGTAGATTTATACACATATATTTTACAAAAATTTGCAAATTGTCAACAAAAAATTTTCTGGGTTCCAGCTTCTCCACTTATTAGCTATATGATCTTGGGCAAATTTAAATATTATACCATTTTTATATTGTACAAAAAGCATAAGGTTAGAACTTACAATACCTTTCTCAAAGAGATCTTATGACAGTTAAGTTAGTACATTTAAAAACCACTCACTACAGGATCTGGTAGGCAATTGCTTAATAAATGTTGGGTATTATTATCTACAGGCTTCCCTGGTGGCTCATGTGGTAAAGAATCTGCCTGCAAGACCCAGGTTCAATCCCTGAGTTGGGAAGATCATCTATATGGGAAATACACACATGCATCCTACACAAGTAGAAATTCCTATAGACACTTGCTTTAGGTTATAAAAAGGGGGAAAGAGATAATTATGCTCCTATTAGATCTGACTTCACTGAGGTTGGAAACGTGCTTTATTTTCATTTGAAATACTTTAGAAGATAGAGTTTGGTTCAATGTGTGAGTTCCTGTTCTAAATAACTCCAACCAATTAGAATTTAGTTTGAACAACATATAAACCTTACTACTCTAACTGAAGTCCCAGATCTTTCACAAAAAAAAATCTTGATCTTCTTGACCAGATCAGAAGGGCAAAAGTACTAATTCTCTTCCCCAACCATACAGAAGTCCTGAGAAAATGAAAATTCAACAACAGTAACAAGGAAGGAAGCTCTTCACAGTTGTAAACCTTTGGGAATTGCTGTTTCTTCACATTAGAAGTTCAGTTCCTGTCACTGCTATATTCTCAGCTAAGTCTGTGGGCGAGAAGGGAAGGTTATTTCACTGTAGGGCATTTATAACAAACTAAAGGAGATGGAGTGAGAGAGATGTGCATTTATGTAGTCCTTGGTGGTATGTCAGAATAGTGAATATGTTGTTTCTCCTTCCATTTGGCCCTTGGAAGATAAGAACTGTCACTTCTTATTTATGTCATAGACATAAGCATAGGTGTCTGGTGGAAAAGGCAAAAGGAAGAATTTGTTCTTCCAATATGTTATCTTTTAAAAGCAATCGTATAATTCAATTCTATTATATACATTATAATACAACAAAGCATCACAGTCTTAGAGATTTAAAAGAACAATTTATTATCTTGCGGTTCTATATATGTCAGAAGTCTGGCACAACATGGCTGGGTTCTCTGCTCAGGGTACAGCAAAAATGATATCAGGATGTTAGTCCTGATGTTGGCCCGCTGCGTGCTCCTCTGGAGGCTCATCTAGGGAAAGATCTCCCTCTATGCTTCTTCAGGCTATTTTGGAATTCATTTACCTGCAGTTGAAGGACTGAGGTTGTCAGTTGGGGGCTGATCTCAGCAACTAGAAGCCACTCTCAGGTCCTTGCCATGTGGCCCCATAGGCAGTTCACAGTATAGGTGCTGGACTTCTTCCAGGCCTGCCTAAGTGCATCTCTCTGACTTCCTCTCTTGGACAACCAGCAAGAAAATTCTGTTTTCAAAGGGCTCATGTGATCAACTCAGACCCACCAGAACAGTCTTTTTGTCTTAAGATTAGCTTACTTGGGACTTTAATTACATGAGCAAAATTCCTATACAGCAGTACCTAGAATCGTGTTTAATTGAATAATTAATGATTGAGATTTCAGGGGGACCATCTTAAATTTCTGCCTATCCAAAAATACATATACAAGGTATATTTACATATACAAGGTATATTGTTGTTTAGTTGCTAAGTTGTGTCTGACTGTCTTGTGACCCCATGGACTGTAGTCTGCCAGATTCCTTTATCCATGGGATTTCTGAGGCATGAATACTAGAGTGGGTTGCCATTTCCTTCTCCAGACTTTTGACTGTTTGGATCCAAAGTCTATACACTTTACTCCATACTAGTGGTTCTCAAACATTAGGGTGAATTTGAATCAAAGAAAACTGGTTGAGCATGTTAATTTCTAGGCCCTCCTCCCAGATATTCTGATTTTCTAGATCATGGTCTGGAAATTGCTGTTCACAAAATTTTGCTCTATAGCAGAGTTTCCTAGGAGGCTAACACAAGCTTGCCTACTTGAAGAACAGATATTTTAACACCAAAAAATTTAGAACATACAGAATAAGAGATAATATCTTATGTCCTTATTTCTCACACTTATTCATAGAATGGTAACAAAATTGTCATGAAATTTACTAAGCCTAGGACTGACATTTGGGAGCTGCTGTTCTTTACCATAGTTGGAATATTTTTAAGTTAGGTATTTATATAACATACATGAGTCATTAATTATTCATTAAATAAAATTTTACTATAATTTAAATCATAAGGGTACTTTAATATTAAAAAATTTTAACACCCCAAAGGCATTCCAGGAACCAACTGATAATTTGTTCTTTTGCAACTCCATGGACTGTAGCCCATCAGGTTCCTCTGTCCATGGGATTTCCCAAGCAAAAATACTAGAGTGGGTTGCCATTTCCATCTTCAGGGGATCTTCCTGACTCAGGGATCGAAACCACATCTCTTGCTTGGCAAGTGGATTCTTTACCACTGAGCCACCTACTAGGTTAACAATATTTTATCCTATATGTATAACTTTAACCTCAGAATGTTAATAATGGCAACAGGAGCCTTTTGATCTTGTTTTCACGGCTTCTATTCCCAAAGAGTTTTCATTGCTTATAAAACATATAACTGATGTATGTCTGTGTTTACCCACATATAACCATATATGTGTGAATATATTTTGTAACTTATTAGTGACAGTTACTGTATCACATATACTTGTCTCTGGCTTTCAGCTTTCCAAAATACCAGAATTATTCATTGTAAATAATCTCTATGGCAACAAAATACACAATGGAGTATTACTCAGCCATTAAAAAGAATACATTTGAATCAGTTCTAATAAGATGGATGAAACTGGAACCGATTATACAGAGTGAAGCAAGCCAGAAAGAAAAGCACCAAATACAGTATACTAACACATATATATGGAATTTAGAAAGATGGTAATGANATGTATGCATGTGAGAGTTGGACTATAAGGCAAGCTCAGCACCAAAGAACTGATGCTTTTGAACTGTGGTGTTGAAGAAGAATCTTGGAAGGACTGATGCTGAAAGTAAACTCCAATACTGATGCAAAGAACTGACTCCTTTGAATAGACCCTGATGCTGGGAAAGATTGAAGGCAGGAGGAGAAGGGGCTGACAGAGGATTGAGATGGCTGGAGGGCATCATCGACCCAATGGACATGAGTTTGAGAAACTCCGGGAGTTGATGATAGACATGGAGGCCTGGCATGCTGCAGTCCTTGGGGTTGCAAAGAGTCAGATACAACAGAGCGACTGAACTAAACTGAACTGAAGCGCTATAACTACCCTCTCCCATCAATGCTGGCTTCTCGGTGAAGCCCATGCCCCTATAAGAGAACCATTATTATTGGTTTTATTGAAGAGCATGTCTCTAGAGCTTCCTGGAAAATCTTATTGTTGTTGTTCTGTTGCTAGGTTATGTCTGACTCTTTGAGACCCCAAGGACTGCATCATGCCAGACTTCCCTTTTCTTCAATATCTCCCAGAGTTCACTCAAACACNTGAAGAGCATGTCTCTAGAGCTTCCTGGAAAATCTTATTGTTGTTGTTCTGTTGCTAGGTTATGTCTGACTCTTTGAGACCCCAAGGACTGCATCATGCCAGACTTCCCTTTTCTTCAATATCTCCCAGAGTTCACTCAAACACAGTTATCTGTTCTCTGGTCTATGTGATTTATTAATATTGACATCCTTATCTTGTTGAGTATTGTGTGTGTGTGTTTTTACCTATTTTCAGTACTCTGTCATCTCAATATTATCATTTCATGAATTGTAAGCCATTGACTTTTCCATGCTTCAAGTAGAAACTCCAGCTGTGTAATGATACTGGCTCTAGGTATATTTATCATGTGTAAAAATCCTGAGTCACTTGAGTATATGTTCCAGGAAGAAATTCTCTAACCTTTGCTTTTATTAGAGGCTTAGGTGAGTAAACACTGAAGGGTCTTGTGAGTACTTTCAAATATCCAATCTTGTATAACTAATGCAAAAGAATACAATTTAAGTGAGAACACACCTTCCATAAGGAAAAAAATAATTGTAATACATACATCCAACAAAAGACTCATATTCTAAATTTATAAATCAAAAAAGGAAATAAAAAAGCTGACCCTTAAATAGAAAAATGGGCAAAGGATTTTATTTTATTTTATTATTTTTTTTTTTTTTGNCTCCAGCATTTATTGCTTGCAGACTTTTGGATCACAGCCATTCTGACTGGTGTGAAGTGGTATCTCATTGTGGTCTTGATTTGCATTTCTCTGATAATGAGTGACGTTGAACATCTTTTCATGTGTTTGTTAGCCATCCGTATGTCTTCTTTGGAGAAATGTCTATTTAGTTCTTAACTCTGCTTTGTTGATTTCACAACGCATAAAAAGGCGATCCAGGCTTGAGAAACAATAACAACAACAAAAACCAATACCTAGACATTTGCATTTTCAAAAATTTCCAAGATATTTCTGATATGCATCTGGATTTTAAAAAGTGATTACAGGTTTTCCTATCGAATGGTAGTAAGCCTTTATCAAGAATAGTAGAAAAACATATATGTATAATATAACATAGATATTTTAGAAAGCCTATGAATTTCTGCCTAGCTAAAAAAAATTATGACATTTTTAGTCCACTTGTTTGACTTAGTATGAATGGAATGGTAGATTTCTAATTTATATTCACTCAAAACTTTGATATAATTCTGTGTGTTTTGGAATCTAATATTACTGTTAAAAGTCCAGTGAGTTTACTACCTGAGTGATTTAAAAATTTTTTTTGAATGAGGTTTGAAACTTTTAATCCAATTCTGAGAATATACAGAAATACTATGACTGTTAAAGAAAAAGACAGGGAATTAGGATATGATCCAGTATTATTAGCTATAGATTTTGTTCAAATTTCACAAAATTGCATGCTGGTGTCCATTATTTGCGTACATATTCAGTGTCCTGAGTGATTTAAAAAATTTTTTTGAATGAGGTTTGAAACTTTTAATCCAATTCTGAGAATATACAGAAATACTATGACTGTTAAAGAAAAAGACAGGAAATTAGGATATGATCCAGTATTATTAGCTATACATTTTGTTCAAATTTCACAAAATTGCATGCTAATGTCCATTATTTGCTTACATATTCAGTGTTCCGCACAGTATGTGTTTGCACTGAGCAGCTTCAGCTACGTGCAATACATTCTGCTAAATTCTCTTTTCATTTTTGTTCTGTTACAAATATTTTCTAATTTTTCTAGTCATGGCTTCTTAGATAAATCCACCATTTAAAAATGCACATTTAATTTCCAAATACAGGGGTTTAAAAAGTAGTTTTGATATTGATTTCTCGCTTAATGCTTTCTTCTCTGCAATTGCCCTCTGTGTTTCTTCAGTCTTCTAACTTTATTGACTCCAGCTTCCAACATCCCTGGCTGAACCACACTCTGCCTCAGACCATTTTGCTATTGGTTTTTGTACATCGTGGGATTCCATTCCTGCTTGTCCAGACGTGTTGACCCCAAATTTTCCACTTTTTGCCTCAGGTTTTGGTAAGCTGGCTTGGTGTCCACGTGAGCCAGGCAGTCCCGGCAGAAGCTGTGAAACAGTCCCCGGCTCTTGAGTTGCTCCATGGTGAACACAATGAGCTGCGGGTCGCCCGGGGCAGTGAGGCCAGGCTCATGGGGCCACCGGAGGGCGGTGGCCCCGCTGGCGCCGTTGCCCCCACCGAGGCCGGCCTGCGCCGCTGACCCCGCCGTCAGCTATGGCTGGGCAACGGGTCGGCCAAGGGGCCCGAGGAAGGCTTCCTCTCAGGAACAGAGGGCCTAGGTCATGGAGAGGTGGCGGAGGGGCCCGAAAAGGAGAACCACATCTTGAGACCACAGATAGAATGAGCAGTTCATGAGTTCCTGGCAGCCCAAGAAAAAAGAAGCTGTGCCAGCACCGTCTCCAGAGCCTGAAAGCCAGGACCCTGCTGCTCCATCATAGGACGCTTCCTAAGAATATGCCTGACATGTTTTGGAAGCTCTGTTGAATTAATGGTGAAGAACTGGATTCAGTTACATAAGAGTACAACTTCAGAATGAAGACAGGCCGAAGTCCTCACTGACTTCAGAATTCAATGTTGACTGTGGGGTGGTGTTCAGATAGAATAGGGAGCAAGTGGAGCTATAGAAAAGTTGACCATGTGGGCCCCCCTACTGTGCTGCCATCCAGCTAGCCTGTCCAGGGGGGTGACACCCAGTAGACACTACAGACATATTAAGAAACACTACATCGCTTTGGGGTTGGTCCTGAAGCGAACCTTTGAACTGAGAGACTGTGTATGGATTTTAGGGTTTGTGCTTGAGGATAATCAGAAGCTACAGTGAAGGAACATAACCAACCCTAAAGATGCAGTATCAAAGAATTGACAGTAAAGGTTAGCCAGGGGTGGTAGGATTTTAACAATGCTTATTTGGTACTATCAGTTTCTGAGAGTTGCAAATCAGAGTTTACAAACCTCTAGCATCGAACAAGACTGAGTGACTTCACTTTCACTTTCATGCATTGGAGAAGGAAATGGCAACCCACTCCAGTGTTCTTGCCTGGAGAATCCTAGGGACAGGCGAGCCTGGTGGGCCTCCCTCTCTGGGGTCGCACAGAGTCAGACACAACTGAAGCAACTTAGCAGCAGCAGAAACTACTGACGCATTCGATGACTAAGTCAAAGATTTCCTTTGGTAAATGTCACATTGTACTTGAAAATATGTGGGTTATTTTCAAATAGCTTTTGATATTAATTTCTAACATAACTTCACAATGATAAGAAAACAGACTCTGTATGATTTTAATATCTTTACTCCATGAAATTTTCACATCTCTTTTTATTTCCCTGGATATGTTCCAGTGTCTCCTAGTTTATAGTCTATGAGAACTTGACTAGAACTTGTATCCTACTGTTGCATGAAAATTGTATAAATTTTAGTTATGTTGAATTGGTTTATGGTGCTTTTCAGGTCTACTATTAACCTTCTGCCTTTCAGTATATTCATTCTATTACTTTTTGAAAGTTTGATATTGAAACTCCAACTAAAAATCTTAATTTATCTATTTAAAAAATAATTGTAATATATAGTGAAACTATGTGTAACTTTGTTCTTATTTTCCAAGTCCTGTAAATGTGGTATCATACTTTCATAATTTAAAAATAAAAGAAAGAAAAAAATGGTGATCAAATTCATTAGACATTAGGAGACATTAAAAAGAAAATCAAAATACAAGGCTATGTTCTACCCACCAAAATGCTTAAATGAAAGCTTCAGAGAAGACCAAATATAAATCAAAGATGTGGGGTACCCCAAACTGTCATGCACTACTGATGGAAATAACATTGGTTAAAATTAAAATCTCTAGTTTGATATTGAAACTCCAACTAAAAATCATAATTTATCTATTTAAAAAATAATTGTAATATATAGTGAAACTATGTGTAACTTTGTTCTTATTTTCCAAGTCCTGTAAATGTGGTATCATACTTTCATAATTTAAAAATAAAAGAAAGAAAAAAATGGTGATCAAATTCATTAGACATTAGGAGACATTAAAAAGAAAATCAAAATACAAGGCTATGTTCTACCCACCAAAATGCTTAAATGAAAGTCAGAGAAGACCAAATATAAATCAAAGATGTGGGGTACCCCAAACTGTCATGTACTACTGATGGAAATAACATTGGTTAAAATTAAAATCTCCTTATCTGTCATTGCATCCTCCTTCTTATCTAGCTCCCTCAAAACCCATTCCTCACCATATTCTGTTGGCTCAGGAAACTTACCAGGGGTGTGAATTGAACATTCCCTTCTATTGCTCATAATCAGTTATGGAACTAGTTTTTTGGAAAATCTGCCTTTCAAGTGCACTTGATAAGTCTTATTATATTATCATCAAGGCTGTATGACAATCACACAATGCCCTGAGATGATCATTGGGTGATTTAGACAGATAGTTTCTTTCTTTATTTTTTTGGGGGGGACATTAATAATACTTAACTATAACCATTCAAAAATTACATGTTCTTATCATTACCACTGTCAGCTTACCCCTTAAATGCTAAATATTGCCGGTATGTTTTACATCTAATAATAAAATATTCTTTAACTTTTTACTGCTTCATCATATTGAACAATATTGGAGATTCTTATCAACTGTGAAGTTATAGAGATCCTGTGATCACAGGATATTTAACAATATTGTCCTTTTTTGTCAATAGGCTTATTCAACCTTACACAAGGATATGTGTAAGCAATTTATTTGGCATGTGCAAGAAACATACGTTGTGCAATGGGGAATTGATAAAGGAATTAAAATAGCCAATTAGAGCCATTACAGTTTTCATTATTAAGCCAGCTGAGTATAAGTGACTGAGTTTATTCCTGTAGGAGACACTGGGAAACAGTGTAAAACATGTGATTCTGAAATATATATATATATATACACACACACACACACACACACATATATATATATACCTATATATATATATATATA
>SJYX01018039.1:158218-171526 GCA_006410675.1 Oreotragus oreotragus | reverse complement strand
TGAAAGTGAAGTCGTTCAGACAGGTCTGACTGTTAGCGACCCCATGGACTGCAGCCCACCAGGCTACTCCGTCCATTGGATTTTCCAGGCAAGAGTACTGGGGTGGGGTGCCATTGCCTTCCCCGAATGAAATATTATTAAATATAATATTATTTATGAGATTTATTTTATAAAGTTTTAGAATACATATACAGAAATTCACATGTATTTAAGGATATTTTGCTCTAATTTTATTTTTAGTGTAGTGAAGTAAAATTAGAATAAAATTATTCTCATTAAAAAAATCAGGTACATAAAGAAACATTTGTCATAGGTAAGCATACAATTAATTTTCTCAAGATTTATCAGAACTAACTGAAAAGAATGAAATAATTAAAACTTTTCTAACCCCACAAACTCTAATCCTCATCAGGGATTCCCTGGTGGCTAAAGAACCCACCTGCCCATGCAGGAGATGTGAGTCTGATCCCAGGGCTGGGAAGATACCCTAGGGTAGGAAATGACAATCATTCCAGGATTTTTGCCTGGGAAATCCCATGGACAGAGGAACCTGGGGGGCAACAGGCCATGGGATTGCAAAAGAGTTGGACCCAACTTTAGTGACTCAACAACAGCAGCGACTTCTTGTTACACAGTGGAAACATCCTTTAGGGACTTTATACTAAAATGCCTTCTTTGCTGATATCTTCAAAAAAGATTTTTCTGTTCTTATAAAGTGTAGATTCTTATTTTAAAAAATGAATCAATGATGTTTGGTGACCTTAAAATTATTTTACTATTATAATGGAGAAGTATCATGTGTAGAAGCTTTGGTACTTTTTAAAGGCAAAAATGACCTTGGATCAAATCTTACAAATGTTCATATCTCTGAACTGTTCATGTTCATCTACCAGGGAATGTTAGATTTCAAGTAACGCATACAAAAAGAAGTAAATGTGATATGTTCTTTTGATATCTTCTACTACAGAGGATTTTCACTGCAATGGAATAAAGAAAATTAATTTATCTGATTCCATTCTGTATATTGCTTATCATTATATATTTCATTCCTTCCTAAAGATGCATGTGTGTTTCTTGACAGCACAGTTGTTGGCTTTCTTGAAACTTCAGGATAGTGGAGAATAAAAAGTTAAATGAAAATGAAACAAATATACAAATTATTATTGTTAAAACAGAGATTTCTATAGAAAAGGAACATTTTGAATCTATAAAGGGAGCACACCCTTTGTTTACATTCTAGAGGTCAATTAATGTTGGAGAACTTGTTAAGTGTTTCCTGACATAATGATTTAAAGTTCTGTTTTTTGCTCTTTCATTTGATAATAGCTATATATATATTATATATACACAACAGACCACTGTTATCACCTTATAATGATACTGATTCACTAATCAGATGTCTCTGCCTAACCTATGTCTTTATGGTATCTAACACGAAGGATCTGATTAGAAAACATCCACATGAGGTTAGAAAGCAGAAGGAAGAGAGGTGCTACTAGCTGTGGTCAGTTCCAGAGGTGTCAATGATGTTGACCCCAGAATCTCTTTTTCATAAGGCTGTAGCAATCTTCCCAACAGTAGCAGTGGCTCAAACAGCAGTAATTATTATTATTATTATAATTTTGACTAAACTGGATCTTCAAAGGGGTGTGCAGGCCTTCTCTACTTGCAGTGTGCTGACTTAGTTGGTCTGCATGTGAGAACATGCAGTTTCCTATCCAGGGATCAAGACCATGCCCCCTGCTGAAAAGCAGATTCTTAAACCACTGGACCACTAGTGAAGTTCCCACAACAGCAGTAATCTTAATTTCATGTGCAATAAAATTTCCCTCTTTTTCTTTGACACTGAGCACCGAAGAACTGATGCTTTTAAACTGTGGTGTTGGAGAAGATTCCTGAGAGTTCCTTGGACTGCAAGGAGATCCAACTAGTCCATTTCAAAGGAGATCAGCCCTGGGTGTTCTTTGGAAGGAATGATGCTAAAGCTGAAACTCCAATACTTTGGCCACCTCATGCGAAGAGCTGACTCATTGGAAAAGACTCTGATGCTGGGAGGGATTGGGGGCAGGAGGAATTGTGATGGACAGGGAGGCCAGGCATGCTGCAATTCATGGGGTTGCAAAGAGTCAGACACGACTGAGAGACTGAACTGATATAGGGAAGTGAGGATTTTTTTTTATTAAAAAAAAGTTCTCCTTCTTTCCTTTCTTTCTTCTATCCTCCCTTCTTTCTAAATCTGTTGAGGATCATTTGTGTATTTATACATGTGTGCCCCTCTGCCTGACTATTAAAGTGCCTTTGTTCAGAACCCTGTCCACCTGTGGATGGCAGGAAAAACCTAACACATCTGCTGCCTGAGACTTGCCATTTTGAGAGATGTTTGCAAGATTTATTGCTGTTCAGTTGCTCAATGATGTACAGCTCTTTGCTACCTCATGGACTGCAGCACACCAGGCTTCCTTGTCCTTCACCATCTCGTGGAGTTTGCTCAAATTCATGTTCTTTGAGGTGGTGATGCCATCCACCCATCTCATCCTCTGTCATTCCTTTCCCTTCCTGCCTTTAATCTGTCTCAGCATCAAGGTCTTTTCCAATGTGTCAGCTTTTACATCAGGTGGCCAAAGTATTGGAACTTCAACCTCAGCATCAGTCCCTCCAATGAATATTCAGGAAAGATTTCTTTCAGGATTGAATAATTGATTGAATCTCCCTGTAGTCCAGTTCAGTTCAGTTCAGTTGCTCAGTGTTGTCCAACTTTTTGCAACCCCATGGATTGCATCATGCCAGGCTTCCCTGGCCATCACAACTCCTAGAGTTTACTCAAACTCATGTCCATTGAGTTGGTGATGCCATCCAGTCATCTTACCCTCTGTCGTCTCTGTTTCCACTCTTTCCCCATCTATTTGCCATGAAGTAATGGGACCATATTCCATCATCTTAGTTTTCTGAATGCTGAGCTTTAAGCCAAATTTTTCACACTTCCCTTTCACTTTCATCAAGAGGCTTTTTAGTTCCTCTTTACTTCCTGCCATAAAGGTGGTTTCATCTGCATATCTGAAGTTATTGATATTTTTCCCGGCAATCTTGATTCCAGCTTGTGCTTCCTCCAGTCCAGCATTTCTCAGGATGTACTCTGCATATAAGTTAAATAAACAGGGTGACAATACACAGCCTTGGAATACTCCTTTTCCTATTTGGAACCAGTCTGTTGTTCCATATCCAGTTCTAACTGTTGCTTCCTGACCTGCACACAGATTTTTCAAGAGGCAGGTCAGGTGGTCTGGTATTCCCATCTCTTGAAGAATTTTCCACAATTTTTTTTTTTTTTTGATCCACACAGTCAAGGGCTTTGGCATAGTCAATAAAGCAGAAATAGATTTTTTTTTTCTGGAACTCTCTTTCTTTTTCCATGATCCAGCGTATGTTGGCAATTAGATCTCTGGTTCCTTTGCCTTTTCTAAATCCAACTTGAATATCTGGAAGTTCATGGTTCACACATTGTGGAAGCCTGGCTTGGAGAATTTTGAGCATTACTTTACTAGTGTGTGAGATGAGTGCAATTGTGCAATAGTTTGAGCATTCTTTGCCATTGCCTTTCTTTGGGATTAGAATGAAAACTAATCTTTTCCAGTCGTGTGGCCACTGCTGGGTTTTCCAAATTTGCTGGCATATTGAATGTAGCACTTTACCAGCATCATCTTTTAGGATTTGAAATAGATCAAATGAAATTCCATTGCTTTCACTAACTTTGTTCGTAGTGATGCTTCCCAAGACCCACTTGACTTCACATTCCAAGATATTTGGCTCTAGATGAGTGATCATACCATTGTGATTATCTGGGTCATGAAGATCTTTTTTTGTATACTTCTTCTGTGTATTCTTGCCACCTCTTCTTAATATCTTCTTCTTCTGTTAGGACCATACAATTTCTGTCCTTTATTGAGCCCTCTTTGCATGAAATATTCCCTTGATATCTCTAATTTTCCTAAAGAGATCTCTAGTCTTTCCTATTCTATTGCTTTCCTCTATTTCTTTGCACTGATTGCTGAGGAAGACTTTCTTATCTCACCTTGCTATTCTTTGGAACTCTGCATTCAAATGGGTATGTCTTTCCTTTTCTCTTTTGCTTCTCTTCTTTTCACAGCTACTTGTAAGGCCTCCTCACACAGCCATTTTGCCTCTTTACATTTCTTTTTTCTTGGGGATGGTCTTGATCCCTGTCTCCTGTATAATATCATAAACCTCCATCATGAACCTTCATTAGGCACTCTGTCTTTCAGATCTAGTCCGTTAAATCTATTTCTCACTCCACTGTATAATCATAGGGATTTGACTTAGATCATACCTGAATGGTCTAGTGATTTTCCTACTTTCTTCATTTTAAGTGTGAATTTGGCTATAAAGACGTCATGATCTGAGCCACAGTTAGCCCCCAAGCAGTAATGCTGAAGAAGCTGAAGTTGAATGGTTGTATGAAAACCTACAAGACCTTCTAGAACTAACACCCAAAAAAGTTGTCCTTGTCTTTATAGAGTGCTAGAATATGAAGTAGGAAGTCAAGAAACACCTGGAGTAACAGGCAAATTTAGCCTTGGAGTACAGAATGAAGCAGAGCAAATTCTAATAAAGTTTTGACAAGATTATGCACTGGTTATAGCAAAAACCCTCTTCCAACAACACGAGAGAAGACTCTACATATGGACATCACCATATGGCTAACAGCCAAATCAGACTGATATATTCTTTCCAGCTAAAGTTGGAGAAGCTCTATCCAGTCAGCAAAAACAAGACCAGCAAGGGACTCTCAAGAGTCTTTTCCAACTCCTCAGTTCAAAAGCATCAGTTCTCAGCTGTCAGTCTTCTTTATGTTCCAACTTTCATATCCATACATGGCCACTGAGGAGACAATAGCTTTGACCATACAGACGTTTGTCCTTTTTACTTTAATTCCCTACCTCCCCTGACTTCTGATCTATAAAGGAAACACATCCAGACCCTGATATGATGGTTATTTTGATGTATTAGTCTGCCATCTTGTTGGTCATCTGGATCATCTATTAAAGTCTCTTCCTTGCCTCAAGCCCTCACATTTCTGATTCATTGGCCTATTGTGACTCTGCAAAGTGAACCTGGACTTGTTAACACTACTTTACACAGAAGAAAACTTTAATGTTTCTTCTAACATATTAGTTTTAGACAAATAATTTTTTTTAATCTTTTAGTTTCTTTTTCTATAAAATAATCTATTAGATCAGGTTTTATTAGAAAAACAAGAAAAAATACAGAATTTAGGTGAGGAAGAATGTTATACTAAATTTTGACCTTCATAATGGCCCAAATTCATTGGGTTATTGTTATTTTTTCGTATACTATACAATTTAGAGCAAAGTTGCTCAGCCTTGTCAGTGCTGCCCTTTGAATAGGATAGTTCTTTGTAGCATGAAGTCATCCTGCATTGTAGAATGTTTAATAGCATTTCTGACCTCCACCAACCAGAAGCAAGTAGGGTATCACCCCAGCAAGAACAAAATACGTCTTCAGACATTGTCAAACATTCCTTGGCAAGAAAAATCATCCTTGATTGAGAAAAACTGATCTGGAAAATTGCAGCAATTCTCAACAACTTTTAGTGAATTCTAAAATTATAGATTGGGCTTCCTGGGTGGTTCTGTGTCAAAGAATCCTCCTGCAGTACAGGAGATAGGAAGATACAAGTTTGATCCTTGGGTCAATAAGATCCCTTGAAGAAGGAAATGACAACCCACTCCAGTTTTCTTGCCTGAGAAATCCCATGGACAAAGAATTCTGGAAAGCCTTAGTTAATGGGGTTGCAAAATGTCAGACCTGAGTGAGCCACTAAACAACAAAACTATAGATCATATGTCAGGAAAGTTTGTTTTAAAGGAATATAAATACATATATGATTACAAACATATTTACCCTCAACTAAATTATTATTAGTACAAATTATATTTACCTTATAAACAAAGTAGTTTGTATTTAAATAATATGCTGTTGCTTCTAGAAAATGTCCATTCTATTGTTTGTTTTTCAAATAATTTTAAATTCATTANAATTTTTTTTTTTTTTTGATCCACACGGTCAAGGGCTTTGGCATAGTCAATAAAGCAGAAATAGATTTTTTTTTTCTGGAACTCTCTTTCTTTTTCCATGATCCAGCGTATGTTGGCAATTAGATCTCTGGTTCCTTTGCCTTTTCTAAATCCAACTTGAATATCTGGAAGTTCATGGTTCACACATTGTGGAAGCCTGGCTTGGAGAATTTTGAGCATTACTTTACTAGTGTGTGAGATGAGTGCAATTGTGCAATAGTTTGAGCATTCTTTGCCATTGCCTTTCTTTGGGATTAGAATGAAAACTAATCTTTTCCAGTCGTGTGGCCACTGCTGGGTTTTCCAAATTTGCTGGCATATTGAATGTAGCACTTTACCAGCATCATCTTTTAGGATTTGAAATAGATCAAATGAAATTCCATTGCTTTCACTAACTTTGTTCGTAGTGATGCTTCCCAAGACCCACTTGACTTCACATTCCAAGATATTTGGCTCTAGATGAGTGATCATACCATTGTGATTATCTGGGTCATGAAGATCTTTTTTTGTATACTTCTTCTGTGTATTCTTGCCACCTCTTCTTAATATCTTCTTCTTCTGTTAGGACCATACAATTTCTGTCCTTTATTGAGCCCTCTTTGCATGAAATATTCCCTTGATATCTCTAATTTTCCTAAAGAGATCTCTAGTCTTTCCTATTCTATTGCTTTCCTCTATTTCTTTGCACTGATTGCTGAGGAAGACTTTCTTATCTCACCTTGCTATTCTTTGGAACTCTGCATTCAAATGGGTATGTCTTTCCTTTTCTCTTTTGCTTCTCTTCTTTTCACAGCTACTTGTAAGGCCTCCTCACACAGCCATTTTGCCTCTTTACATTTCTTTTTTCTTGGGGATGGTCTTGATCCCTGTCTCCTGTATAATATCATAAACCTCCATCATGAACCTTCATTAGGCACTCTGTCTTTCAGATCTAGTCCGTTAAATCTATTTCTCACTCCACTGTATAATCATAGGGATTTGACTTAGATCATACCTGAATGGTCTAGTGATTTTCCTACTTTCTTCATTTTAAGTGTGAATTTGGCTATAAAGACGTCATGATCTGAGCCACAGTTAGCCCCCAAGCAGTAATGCTGAAGAAGCTGAAGTTGAATGGTTGTATGAAAACCTACAAGACCTTCTAGAACTAACACCCAAAAAAGTTGTCCTTGTCTTTATAGAGTGCTAGAATATGAAGTAGGAAGTCAAGAAACACCTGGAGTAACAGGCAAATTTAGCCTTGGAGTACAGAATGAAGCAGAGCAAATTCTAATAGAGTTTTGACAAGATTATGCACTGGTTATAGCAAAAACCCTCTTCCAACAACACGAGAGAAGACTCTACATATGGACATCACCATATGGCTAACAGCCAAATCAGACTGATATATTCTTTCCAGCTAAAGTTGGAGAAGCTCTATCCAGTCAGCAAAAACAAGACCAGCAAGGGACTCTCAAGAGTCTTTTCCAACTCCTCAGTTCAAAAGCATCAGTTCTCAGCTGTCAGTCTTCTTTATGTTCCAACTTTCATATCCATACATGGCCACTGAGGAGACAATAGCTTTGACCATACAGACGTTTGTCCTTTTTACTTTAATTCCCTACCTCCCCTGACTTCTGATCTATAAAGGAAACACATCCAGACCCTGATATGATGGTTATTTTGATGTATTAGTCTGCCATCTTGTTGGTCATCTGGATCATCTATTAAAGTCTCTTCCTTGCCTCAAGCCCTCACATTTCTGATTCATTGGCCTATTGTGACTCTGCAAAGTGAACCTGGACTTGTTAACACTACTTTACACAGAAGAAAACTTTAATGTTTCTTCTAACATATTAGTTTTAGACAAATAATTTTTTTTAATCTTTTAGTTTCTTTTTCTATAAAATAATCTATTAGATCAGGTTTTATTAGAAAAACAAGAAAAAATACAGAATTTAGGTGAGGAAGAATGTTATACTAAATTTTGACCTTCATAATGGCCCAAATTCATTGGGTTATTGTTATTTTTTCGTATACTATACAATTTAGAGCAAAGTTGCTCAGCCTTGTCAGTGCTGCCCTTTGAATAGGATAGTTCTTTGTAGCATGAAGTCATCCTGCATTGTAGAATGTTTAATAGCATTTCTGACCTCCACCAACCAGAAGCAAGTAGGGTATCACCCCTGTCTCTTATACACATCTAGATGTGTATAAGAGACAGGTTTGATATTGAAACTCCAACTAAAAATCATAATTTATCTATTTAAAAAATAATTGTAATATATAGTGAAACTATGTGTAACTTTGTTCTTATTTTCCAAGTCCTGTAAATGTGGTATCATACTTTCATAATTTAAAAATAAAAGAAAGAAAAAAATGGTGATCAAATTCATTAGACATTAGGAGACATTAAAAAGAAAATCAAAATACAAGGCTATGTTCTACCCACCAAAATGCTTAAATGAAAGCTTCAGAGAAGACCAAATATAAATCAAAGATGTGGGGTACCCCAAACTGTCATGCACTACTGATGGAAATAACATTGGTTAAAATTAAAATCTCNAGATTAAGGGCTCTAGGGGTCAATGGAAAGCCCTAATGAAGTAACTTTTTCATTAAAATTTTAATAATGCTTGTTATTTCTACTTATAAGCTAATTGAATTTTTTTTAACTGACTATTAAAAACTTTCCCTCTGAGGGTTTCAAAGGAAAGAGCTGCTAAAAATAGTCCCTGTAGGGGGCATGTTTTCTAGTTAGGGTCTTACCTCTTCTCATCTACCTCCCAGGGCCACTTTAGCATCCCTAAGTGAGTAATTAGTGCTCTCCCTGCTGACTTGGAATAATGGAAATCTCAACTAAAGAAGATCAAAATTTGAGAATAGATCATATTAGTTCTAGCCTTTCTTTTGAAAAGCCTTAGTTTTTAATTTGCACTAGCCTATGAAAAAATTAATCACTCTCATTTTCAGGGTGCATGCACCAATACTCAATAGGACCAAGAGAAAATTAAATTCATAATTATTTTTATTCAGATAGGTGGCATTTGTTGCACAATTCAGTACACTCTAGAACTGTTATGCTTTAACTTAAATACTTAAATATATGTCATACTTGCTTCTCTTATTATATAAAATTTATATCAAGTTTTCATCTCAAAGTATCTTACCATACACTTGAAAACATTACATCTACTTTATGTGTGCTCAGAGGCTCAGTTATATCCGACTCTTTATGGCCCCATGGACTGCAGCCTGCCAGGTTTCTCTGTCCATGGAGTTTTCCAGGCAAGAATACTGGAGTGGGTTGCCATCTCCTACTTCAGGGGATCTCCCTGACCCAGGGATCAAATCTACATCCCTTGTGTCTCCTGCATTGGCAAGCAGATTCTTTACTCCAGTGCCACCTGTGAAGCTGATTTCTGTTTTATATATTACATATAAATCCAGAAAAATATAAAATTGCCTTATATTATGAAATCAAAAATGATTCACTGTTTTCAAAAGCTATTTACATGAAATGTTAGTATACTTTCACCAACTAAATAGGACAGTACTGAGCATATCATTTACTCTTTCAATTGCAATTTTTTTCCAAGTACTGATCTTATACAGAAATATATGCTGTGAGAATAACAAAACTGATCATTTGATTTTTTTTATTTGAAGGATCTACTTTATTTTCACAAATTAATTACCATGATGAAATGAAAATTTAGCTTTTAAATTGGTTTTTAGGATTTTATCAGCTGCTCACAGAGCATCCTTGCCATACTGTACTGTTTTCATTTTCACATTTTTTGTAAGGGAAGCTGTGCAAAGATGTGTATAAGAGACAGGCCCTGGCGTGCTGCAATTCATGGGGTCGCAAGGAGTCGGACACAACTGAGCAACTGAACTGAACTAACTTGGTCTTAAAGTGGAATCCTTGTATGGGAGCTCTCTTATACAGTCTATGTGTGCCCAGTTGCTTTGGTAGGATAGATGGATCTAATATGAGCATGAGTCATGTATACNGGAAGCTGTGCAACAACAATGCAGAAAGATTTTACTACAGTTTAATGAATTTAAGATTTTATCAGCCAGGATTCTGTTAGCATCTCTTACTGAAATGTCATAGAACATGTTTGTATATCTGTTTATTTTTCTAACATTTATTTAATCATTACTTTTTACTCCCTTATTTATTGAAATATAACATACACTTAATGTTTTTAGGAAAGACATACCCAAATATACGTTAGGATTTTGATTGCTGTGACATGTAACGATGCCGTCTTTCTTGTTTAGAGTCTTTTCTCTAGCCAACTTAAATGCTAATTTTGTTTCAGTAAAAACCTTAAAGCATGTAGCCTTTATAACAAATAATGAAGCACATATTATTATTATCCTTATCTTACAGATGTAGAAATTGATACACTAATGAACACAAATGCAAAAACACTGATCAAAACATTAGCAAACTGAATTCAACAATACATTAAAAAAGATCAGACATTAGTTCATGTGAGTTCATTGTAAGAATTCAATGATGGCTTAACATTCACAAATCAATAAATCAAATGATATGCCACATTGATAAAATGGAAAATGAAAGACATGTGATCAGCATAATAGAAAAAGGAAAGGCATTTGACAAAATACATTGATTTGTGATGAAAAAACTCTCCATAAAACAGGTATAGAATGCACATACCTCAACATAATAGAGGCCATGTATGACAAGCTCACAACTAACATAATGCTCAACAGTAAGAAGCTGAAGCTTTTTTTCTAAGATCATAATCAAGAGCAGGATGATCACTCACAGCACTTTTCTTTAATGTAGTATTATAAGTCCAAGCCATAGCAATTAGTTGACAAAAAGCAATAAAAGACAACCAAATTGGAAAAGAAGTAAGACTATCACTATTTGCAGATGACATGATATTGAATATCACTCAGTTCAATTCAGTCGCTCATTCATGTCTGACTCTTTGGGACTCCGTGGACTGCAGCACGCCAGACTTCCCTGTCCATCACCAACTCCTGGAGTTTACTCAGACTCATGTCCATTGAGTTAGTGATGTCATCCAACTATCTCATCCTCTGTCATCCCCTTCTGCTCCCATCTTCAGTCTTTCCCAGCATCAGGATCTTTTCAAATGAGGGAGCTCTTCGCATCAGGTGGCCAAAGTATTGGAGTTTCAGCTTCAGCATCAATCCTTCCAATGACTATTCAGGACGGATTTCCTTTAAAATGGACTGGTTGAATCTCCTTGCTATCCAAGGGACTCTCAAGAGTCTTCTCCACCACCACAGTTCAAAAGCATCAATTCTTTAGCGCTCAGCTTTCTTTATAGTCCAGGTCTCACATCCATACATGCCTGCTGGAAATACCATAGCTTTGACTAGATGGACCTTTGTTGGCAAAGTAATGTCTCTGCTTTTTAATTAGCTGTCTAGGTTGGTCATAAATTTTCTTTGAAGGAGCAAATGTCTTTTAATTTCATGGTTGCAGTCACCATCTGCAGTGATTTTGGAGCACCACCCCCCCAAAAAAAAAATAAAGTCTGTAACTGTTTCCACTGTTTCCTCATCTGTCTGTAACTGTTTCCACTGTTTCCTCATTTATTGGCCATGAAGTGATGGGGCCAGATGCCATCATCTTAGTTTTCTGAATGTTGGACTTTAAGCCAACTTTTTCATTCTCCTCTTTGACTTTCATCAATAGGCTGTTTATTTCCTCTTCACTTTCTGCCATAAGGGTGGTGTCATCTGCATATCTGAAGNTATTGGCCATGAAGTGATGGGGCCAGATGCCATCATCTTAGTTTTCTGAATGTTGGACTTTAAGCCAACTTTTTCATTCTCCTCTTTGACTTTCATCAAGAGGCTGTTTATTTCCTCTTCACTTTCTGCCATAAGGGTGGTGTCATCTGCATATCTGAAGTTATTGATATTTCTCCCAGCAATCTTGATTCCAGCTTGTGCCTCATCCAGACCAGCATTTCCCATGATGTACTCTGCATATAAGTTAAATAAGCAAGGTAAGAACATACAGCCTTGATGTACTCCTTTCCCGATTTGGAACCATTCTGTTGTTCCATGTGCAGTTGGAAAACCCTAAATACTCCACTAAAACACTATTAGAACTAATAAATAAATTCAGTAAAATTGCAGAAGTCAAAATTAATAGAAATCCTTTGTGTTTTTATACACTGAGAACAAACTATCAGAAACAGAAATTAAGAAAATAACACCATTAACAATTGCTTCAAAAAGAAGAAAGTACCTAGGAATAATTCTAACCAAGTGAGTAAAATATCCATACTCTAAAAACTATAAGAAAATTGACAAAAGAAATTGAAGATGACACCAATTTATTAATAGGTATATTATGCTCATAAGTTGAAAAAAATAATACTTTTAAAATATAATACTACCAAAACCAATCTACAGGTTTAATGGAATTACTATCACAATACTCATGGTATTTTGTACCACAAAGACACTACATAACCAAAGTCATCTAGAGAAACAACAAAGCTGGAGATATTATGCTCGCTGATTTTAAGCTATACTAAGACCCCGTGTCCGAGGTGGGGGTTGCGGCCAGGAGGAGCTACCCTGCGTCCGAGGCCAGGAGCGGTGGCAGAGAGGAGTTACCCCATGACCGAGGTCAGGGGAGTCTGAGGCCAGGGGCGGTGTCATGGAGGAGCAACCCCACGTCTAAGGAACGGTGGCTGCGCAGGTGCAGGAGGGCCTAGAGGAGCTATCCCACGTTGAAGGTCAGGAAGGGTGGTGGTGAGGAGATATCCCTCATCCAAGGTAAGGAGCAGTAGCTGGGCTTTGCTAGAGCAGCTGTGAAGAAATACCCCACGGCCAAGGTAAGAAAAACCCAAGAAAGATGGTAGGTGTTACAAGAGGGCATCAGAGGGCAGACACACTGAAACCATACTCACAGAAAACTAGTCAATCTAATCACACTAGGATCACAGCCTTGTCTAACTCAATGAAACCAAGCCATGCCCATGGGGCAACCCAAGACAGGCTGGTCATGGTGGAGACATCTGACAGAATGTGGTCCACTGGAGAAGGGAATGGCAAACCACTTCAGTATTCTTGCCTTGAGAACCCCATTCAGTTCAGTTCAGTTCAGTCACTCAGTCATGTCCGACTCTTTGCAACTCCATGAATCGCAGCATGCCAGGTCTCTCTGTTCATCACCATCTCC
>SJYX01018039.1:120267-145592 GCA_006410675.1 Oreotragus oreotragus | reverse complement strand
GATACATGATACAGGATGCTTGGGGCTGATGCAGTGGGATGACCCAGAGGGATGGGATGGGGAGGGAGGTTGGAGGGGGGTTCAGGATGGGGAACACATGTACTCCCATGGCAGATTCATGCCAATGTATGGCAAAACAAATACAATATTTTAAAGTAATTAGCCTCCAATTAAAATAAGTAAATTTATATTAAACCACAAAACAAAAAAAGAAAATAAAAAGAAACTGCTGTCAAAAGTACTCAGAGAACCATAAATGTAAGCATGTACATTGCGCGTTGGAATAGACTCTTTGCCTATTAAAAAAAAAGTGACTGTCTTTTAATTATTGAGTTTCAAAGATTCTTTATATATTTTTGATGCAAGACCCTTATCTCTGTATGATTTGCAAGTATTTTCTTCAATTATGGAGGTTATATTTTTTAATTTCTTGATTGTATTGTTGTACAATCCCTTTTAGAGTTTTGATGAAGTTCAAGTTATCTACTTTTCCTTTTGTCTCTTGTCCTTTAATTGTCGTGTCCAAGAAATTATTGCCTAATCCAAGATCAGGAAGGTTTTCTGCTATCTTCTCAGGATTTATATGATTTTAGCTCCATAATTCTTTTTCTATTATCTCTTGTGTATGATGCATAGGAGAGGTACAACTTTATTCTAGTGCATAAAGATATCTACATATCTTACAACCAGTGGTTTAAAAGACTCTCCTACTTGCCCTGACAGCCTTGTCAAATAGCAAGTGACCATAAATGTAAGTGTTTATTCTGGACTCTTAATTAATCTGTATCTCTACCTTTATGCCAGAACCAAACTTTGAAATTTTTGTAGTAAGTTTTGAAATTTGGAAAGTTAAGATTGTCTTTCTTTTTCAAAATGGTTTTGGCCATTCTGGGTCAGTTACATTTTCATGCCAATTTTAAGATTTGATGGTCAATTTTTGCAAAACAGCCAGCTGTGATTTTGATAGCACCCAAATCTCACTCTTGACTTATCTTCACAGTATCCTAAATTTTTGAAATATGATTATAGTAACTAAAATCTTTATTAGAAAATGTTCTCATTTCATTCTTTTACAAGTGGTTGACCAGTTTTCCCAGCACCACTTGTTAAAGAGATTGTCTTTAATCCATTGTATATTCTTGCCTCCTTTATCAAAGATAAGGTGTCCATAGGTGCATGGATTTATCTCTGGGCTTTCTATTTTGTTCCATTGATCTATATTTCTGTCTTTGTGCCAGTATCATACTGTCTTGATGACTGTGGCTTTGTAGTAGAGCCTGAAGTCAGGCAGGTTGATTCCTCCAGTTCCATTCTTCTTTCTCAAGATTGCTTTGGCTATTTGAGTTTTTTTGTATTTCCATACAAATTGTGAAATTGTTTGTTCTAGCTCTGTGAAAAATACGATTTGTAGCTGGATAGGGATTGCATTGAATCTATAAATCACTTTGGATAATATACTCACTTTCGTGATATTGATTCTTCTGATCCATGAACATGGTATATTTCTCCATCTATTAGTGTCCTCTTTGATTTCTTTCATCAGTGTTTTATANAAATTGTTTGTTCTAGCTCTGTGAAAAATACGATTTGTAGCTGGATAGGGATTGCATTGAATCTATAAATCACTTTGGATAATATACTCACTTTCGTGATATTGATTCTTCTGATCCATGAACATGGTATATTTCTCCATCTATTAGTGTCCTCTTTGATTTCTTTCATCAGTGTTTTATATAAAATCTTTATTAATAACTGTATTACTAAAGTGCATATATTAAACATACATACATCATTCTTAAAGTCTAAATTAAAAAGCATTTGTTCTATTTAAAATGTACCAGAAAAATCTAATGGCCATTAATAATACTTAACATTTTCAGATCTCCAGGCAGTGCAAGTTCTGATTGGCTTAAATGAGAGTGAATCTGAATGTTAATCAACCTTTCTTCTAAAGTAATAGGAGGAGTGCCTCCACCTAATTGTAATATTAAAGCATCAGAAATTTCCACATTAGTCTTAGGGAAGCCTGGTGTTCTATTTGTGGAATCAGTTATTTTATTCCTGTTGTGAGAGACCTAAAAGGAGAAATAATTGTCTTAAGTAGAGATGAGTTTACTGGTCAAACATAAGAACCTAAAATATACGGATATTTAAATCATATTTGGATCCCTAAGCTTCTTCCACTGTTCTCTTTACAATATTCCTTTTATACAATCAGCACACCAGTCTGCATTTTGAGCTGTGGTTAAATGATTGATTCTCCTCTTAAACTTCCTGGTCAGGACCAACAGCATTAGAAGCAAAAGAGGAACAGAAAATGTAATTCTTGGACCCAAGTGCATGCCTACACACTTAGAAACTCTGGTGGGTGGTATCCTTCAACCTGCGTATGAACAAGCCCCACTGGTGGAAGGGTTTGACTTCAGTGGGGACTAAAACTTGGTAACATCTGGATTTGAGAAATAAATATTCTAAATTCACTGTGTTGTTTAGTTGCTAAGTCATGTCCCACTCTTTTGAGACCCCACAGACGATAGCCCACTAGGCTGCTGCTCTGTTCCTGGGATTTTCCAGGCAAGAATACTGGATAAAGCCCCATCTCCTAAATTGGCAGGTGGATTCTTTACCACTGAGCCGCTAGGGAAGCCCTCTAAATTCACTACACCTGTTTTAACACAAATTTTGCCTCCTTTTTCACTTCCACTATGCTTATAAATACATTTTCATCTATAGTTAGCATCTTCCTTATGAAAAGCCTTCTATGAGGAGGATAATTATACATGTCTTTATGGAATAGTTTAATAGTTAAAACAATTTTTTGTACTTAAAAGTTATCTGCTATTGTGCAGTTTGTTCTTGTAGTGAGATTTATTTAGTATTTATTATATACCAAGTATTAAAAACAAGGACTTAATATGCATATGCACACATGCATACATACACACACATAGAACAATTAATATATAGGTTTTTGTTAGACATATATACATATATATGCATATGTGTATGTCATAAACTATTTACATACAGATATATGTACATTATTTTAATCCTAATAATCATCTCAGGGTATAAACTTACTAATATCCACACTATATAAATGAAGACATTGAGGAACAGAGATCTTGTCCAAAATCACATCCCTGAAGGGCCAGAGGGGATCAAAACAAGGCAGTCTGACTCCAATTCAAGAGGTGTGTAGGCTACATTATACTCAGAAAGCAGGATATATTTACTTTCCCAGTGGAGCATGATGTAATATATTGTCCTAGAACATATTTATAGCAAATGAACCTGGATTCACAAACCATCTTGAAACTTAGTGGGAATGGTTTTTTGAACACTGGCTCCCTCTATCCCAGTGAGGGTGCCTTTTAAAAAGCAGACAATCCTAAATACTCAGTGAACACGCTTTTAACAAAACACAGTAATGGTTATATTCTTTGTAAAGAAGGAACAGTCTGATTAATAGTAACAATATATCCCTCAACAAAGATATACTGTAGGATCTTCAGAAGAAAATTCAAACCCAAGATGATAGCATACTTTTCCCTTGCTTGCTATAGGAGTGATGGTTAGTCATCTCTGGGAGGGAGAACATTACCTCAAAACTGCTAGACACTTCTACATGGTCAGAGCAGAGAGAAACCTAGACAAAGGAAAACCTTCATCTGACTGAAGCTTGAGATGGCAGAACAGCCAGACCCGAGGAAGACCATGGTATAGGCACATCTTCATTGTAGTCGAGACTGCCAATGAGGAGACTGATGTATGGACTATTCATGTGCTGTACTGAGTTTAGTTGCTCAGTTATGTCCGACTCTTTGCAACACCATGTACTGCAGCCCACTGGGCTCCTCTGTCCATGGGATTCTCCAGGCAAGAATACTGGAGTAGGTTGCCATGCCCTCCTCCAATGGACGTTCCTAACCCAGGGATAGAACCCAAGTCTCCTGCACTGCAGGTTAATTCTGTACCAACTGAGCCAGCAGGGAAGCCCAAGAATCCTGCAGTGGGTAGCCTATCCTTCTCCAGGGGATCTTCCTGTCCCAGGAATCAAACCAGGGTCTCCTGCATTGCAGGTGATGGACTGTTCATAGGAAGTACTAAATCAAGGTTACCATGACTAGACAAAATTCCAGAGGTAACAGTACATGTTCTTTAGAAAAAGTCAAAAGAATCTTATTTTTACTATTTTTTTGTGATGGAACAGGATCATGCAGAAGAAGAATTTTACTGTTGTTATTCAGTTGCTAAGTCTTTTTATTTATTTGTTTTTTACATTTTATTTATTTATTTATTTTTTGGAGCTTCCATTTTACTTTATATTACTTTACGGTACTCTATTGGTTTTGGCATACATTGACATGAATCTGCCACAGGTGTACACAAACTCCCAAACATGAACCCCCCTCCCACCTCCCACCCCACATCATCCCTCCGGATCATTCCCATACACCAGCCCCAAGCATCCTGCATCCTGCATTGAACATAGACTGGCGATTCGTTTCTTACATGATAGTATACATATTTCAATGCTCTTCTCCACAATCATCCCACCCTCTCCCTCTCCCTCTCCCTCAGAGTCCAAAAGTCCGCTAGAGTCACTAAGTCTTGTCTCTTTCTGACCCCATGGGCTGCATTATGCCAGACTCCCCTGTCTTTCACCATCTCCTGGAAATTGCTGCATGTGCATTCAGTCGGTGGTGCCATCCAACCATCTCATCCTCTGTTGCCGCTTTCTCCTCCCGCTCTCAATCTTTCCCAGCATCAGGGCTGGCTAAAATATTTGCTTCGTTTTCCCTGAACTAACCTTTTTGGCCAATATATAGCAACAGCAAGTCACAGGATCCATTAATCAATTCATGTGAAAAGGGATGAATAAGCTAGAGATTTTCCCAACTGTGCGATCTGATTCTGCAGTGTGTTGGAAGGCTTCCCTAAAACGCAATAATAGAAACATTTCAATATGTGTTCATTCTTGGTACTGAGAAATAGTTCAAGCCAATGCAGAGGACACAAGAGTTGTGGGTTTGATCCCTAGGTAAGGAAGATCCCCTGGAGAAGGAAACGGCAATCCACTCCAGTAGTCTGGTCTGGAAAACTCTATGGACAGAGGAGCCTGGCAACTATAGTCCATGAGAGTCTCGAACAGTCAGACACGACTAAGCCACTGAGTATGCACGCACATACTATGAATATGGGAAGTACAACATTCTTCAACTTGTAAAATTAAGGCAAACTTTTTAATTCAAAATTTATTTCCTAAGAATGTATATATAAGTATCTGGTATTTCAGTAAGAAAATTTTGAATGGGAATGGCATTATACAATTTTATATATCATACTTTGGGAATTGCTATACATGAACTACTCTTCTAGGTAATTTTTAACTCTTGAGAGAAAAAAATAAACTTTATTATATGGAGAAGAATTTGAATTGTAGAGTATAAATTATTGGGCTTGCTTTTCAATATTTTGAATTCCACTTTGTTGACCAACTTTTTAAGCCTCTTAAAAGTACATCTGCTTAATGGTGATACATTCTAAATTATTATTAAAACAAATGTATTATCTGGAACACATTTGCAGATTCATAATAATAAGCAAAACATAGAATCTATACCTACATTATAGTATTTTGAATTTCTTATCAAAATTTTCTAATCATGATTTTCTTTTAGGTGAAAAAATTTTTCATATAAGTCTGAGACTAATCTTTTAGGTGTTCCTTAGGAATAGCTAATAGCTAATTTGTCTATATTTAACAAGTAGCTTTTAGAAATTATGTTTCCTATCTACACTTAAATATTTGGCTCCATATTTTTGGAAATTATTTCTAGTGTTTACTGAGCAGAATTTGCTTAAAAATGGCTATGAACCCATATAAATTATTTCTCTAAGCTGAAACAAGGTAAAGACTTTACAGACATTAAATAAATATAATGACTACCAATGTAATGAACAAATCAAGAAAAACTACTCTTTGAGTGTAAGAATGAGAGTATTTCATTAGTTGAATGTTTTGGATAGGAATGCAAGAAGTTTGCTGGATAAAATAAAGTAAAAAAATTTGTATTTATCAAACATCAGCAGATGCTATGCTCTTGGTATATTCTATATTGGTTGTTTTACATTCACAACCTTTTCATGATGTAGCGGTTATTTCTGACTTTTCTCAAAGAAGAAAGTAACACACCTGGTAAACATAAGTAGATAAAAATCTATTTATGACTAACATTTTTTGCTTTACTTTTTGGGAGATATATTCAAAGTAATATAAGTAATAAATGTTGTACTGAAACTTAAGAGCTCAAATTACTATGTAACTTGAGCATTTGGACATACTGTTTAACTTTATTCATTTCTATCAAATAAGTTTGGTGGAAAAGTGTTTTGGTATGGCTTCAAATAAATGATAATAGATTAGTTTCTCTCTGGTTTCATTGACTTGCTTTGTCATAATGCTCAATTTTAAATAAGTCTTTGATTTTAAAGAGAAAGTTGTAGAAGATTTTAGTTCAGTTCAGTCACTCTGTCGTGTCTGACTCTGCAACCCCGCGGATCGCAGCAGGGCAGGGCTCCCTGTCGATCATGAACTCCCAGAGTTTAGCGAAACTCATGTCCATTGAGTCAGTGATGCCATCCAACCATCTCATCCTCTGGCGTCCCCTTCTCCTCCTGCCTCCAAGCTTTCCCAGCATCAGGGTCTTTTTCACTGAGTCTGTTCTTCACATTAAGTGGCAAGAGTATTGGCATTTCAGCTTCAGCTTCAGTACTTCCAATGAATATTCAGGACTGATTTCCTTTAGGATGGACTAATTTGATCTCCTTTCAATCCAAGGGACTCACAAGAATCTTCTCCAACACCAGAATTCAAAAGCATCAATTTAATTCTGGTTTCCTCTATGTGTATGCCCAGTAGTGGGATTGCTGAGTCATATGGCAAGAAACAGACACATGTACCCCAATGTTAATCGCAGCACTGTTTATAATAGCCAGGACATGGGAGCAACCTAGATGTCTATCATCAGACAAATGGATAAGAAAGCTGTGGAACATATATACGATGGAATATTGCTGCTGCTGCTGCTAAGTCACTTCAGTCGTGTCTGACTCTGTGTGACCCCACAGACAGCAGCCCACCAGGCTCCCCTGTCCCTGGGATTCTCCAGGCAAGAACACCGGACTGGGTTGCCATTTCTTCCTCCAGTGTATAGAATACATTTGATTCAGTTCTAATGAGGTGGATAAAACTGGAACCTATTATACAGAGTGAAGTAAGTCAGAATGAAAAACATCAATACAGTATACTAATGCATATATATGGAATTTAGAAAGATGGTAACAATGACCCTATATGTGAGATAGCAAAAGGGACACAGATGGATAGAACAGTCTTTTAGACTCTGTGGGAGAAGGTGAGGGTGTGATGATTTGAGAGAATAGCATTGAAACATGTATATTATCATATGTGAAACAGATTGCCAGTCCAGGTTAGATGCATGAGACAAGGTGTTCAAGGCTGGTGCACTGGAATGACCCAGAGGGATGGGCTGGGGAGGGAGGTGGGAGAGGGGTTCAGGATGGGGAACACATGTACACCCAGGGCTGATTCATGTAAATGTATGGCAAAAGCCACTACAATATGGTAAGCTAATTAGCCTCCAATTAAAATAAATAATTTTTTTAATAGTAAAAAAAAAAAAAGCATCAATTCTTCAGCGCTCAGCTTCCTTTATAGTCCAACTCTCACATCCATACATGACCACTGGAAAAACCATAAACTTGACTAGGCAGGCCTTTATTGACAAAGTAATGTCTCTGGTTTTTAATATGCTGTCTAGGTCAGTCATAACTCTTCTTTCAAGCAGTAAACATCTTTTAATTTCATGGCTGTGATCACCATTTGCAGTGATTTTGAAGTCCCCCAAAATAAAGTCTGCCAGTGTTTCCACTGTTTCCCCATATACCTGCCATGAAGTGATGGGACCAGATGCCATGATTTTAGTTTTCTGAATGCTGAGCTTGAAGCCAACTTTTTCACTCTCCTCTTGATTCCAGCTTGTTCTTCATTCAGAGCAGCGTTTCTCATGATGTACTCTGCATAGAAGTTAAACAAGCAGAGTGACAATATACAACCTTGATGTTCTCGTTTTCTTATTTGGAACCAGTATGTTGTTCCATGGAGAAGGCAATGGCAACCCATTCCAGTACTCTTGCCTGGAAAATTCCATGGATGGAGGAGCCTGGTAGGTTGCAGCCCATGGGGTCGCTAAGTTGGACACGATTGAGCAACTTCACTTTCACTTTTCACTTTCATGCATCGGAGAAGGAAATGGCAACCCACTCCAGTGTTCTTGCCTGGAGGATCCCAGGGACAAGGGAGCCTGGTGGGCTGCCGTTTATGGGGTCACACAGAATCGGACACGACTGAAGTGACTTAGCAATGTTGTTCCATGTCCAGTTCTAACTGTTACTTCCTGATATACATACACATTTCTCAAGAGGCAGGTTGTGGTCCGGTATTCCTATCTCTTTCAGAAGATTACAGCATTACTATATGTAGAAGATTTACGTACATTAAATGGGTCCTTGCTTAAAGAGTAAAAATAAATGAAAAAAAAATCTTTTGCATTTACCTTGGGGAATTGTGTAAATGTCACAAAAAATGAGACAATTAACCATGCTGAACATGTAGGAAAAACATTTTTTCTAAGTGTCATAAAAATATTTTTACTTCTATTCTAATTGAGAAACTAGGACGTATTGTGCTCTTGTGTATCTTTATAAATGAGACCTACCAAAGTTGAGGCTGTTCAATCTTAAGAGATGAAAAGTGCTGGAAAGGAAAATTATTTAAATTGTATTTAACCTTGGATTTGCATGTGGAATACTGTAGTTATGCAATAAAATATCTTCATATTTTCTCCCACATTTTACAGAAAAAAAAAAAAACCTTAAATGGTGGTAAGATTTCCTCTTAACAAAAACAAATAAATAGGTATCTTTTATGTTTATACCCTCTCACATATTTAACACTGAAAAATGTTAGTGTACACTGTAGAGCAAGATAAGAAACACTCAAGAATAAAGAGAGGCATTACACAATGATAAAGGGATATGTATTTCAAGAAGACATCATAATGTAATGGTGTATGGTGCCCAAAAGCAGAGGGTCTATATAGTAGGGCAAAAAGTGACAGAACTAAAAAAAGGAATTAAAAAATCTATTACTAGGATTAGAGACTTCAACGTATCTCTTATTAACTTTATATTGGGCAGAAGAAAGTCAGTGAAGATATAGTTTAACTGGATACACTATTAATCTATGTGTTATGAGCTTCCCAGTCGGCGCTAGTGGTAAAGAATCCAGCTGCCAATGAAGGAGACAAAAGAGGTACAGGTTTGATCCCTGGGTCTGGAAGATTCCCTGGAGGAGGGCATGGCAACCCACTCCAGTATTTTTGCCTGGAGATTCCCATGGAGAGAGGAGCCTGATGGGCTATGGACCATAAGGTTGTAAAGAGTCAGACATGACTGAAGCAACTTATTATGCATGCCATGTGATATACTTGGACACGTACCGATTTTTTTTTTTTTTTGGTAACAATGACCCTATATGTGAGATAGCAAAAGGGACACAGATGGATAGAACAGTCTTTTAGACTCTGTGGGAGAAGGTGAGGGTGTGATGATTTGAGAGAATAGCATTGAAACATGTATATTATCATATGTGAAACAGATTGCCAGTCCAGGTTAGATGCATGAGACAAGGTGTTCAAGGCTGGTGCACTGGAATGACCCAGAGGGATGGGCTGGGGAGGGAGGTGGGAGAGGGGTTCAGGATGGGGAACACATGTACACCCAGGGCTGATTCATGTAAATGTATGGCAAAAGCCACTACAATATGGTAAGCTAATTAGCCTCCAATTAAAATAAATAATTTTTTTAATAGTAAAAAAAAAAAAAGCATCAATTCTTCAGCGCTCAGCTTCCTTTATAGTCCAACTCTCACATCCATACATGACCACTGGAAAAACCATAAACTTGACTAGGCAGGCCTTTATTGACAAAGTAATGTCTCTGGTTTTTAATATGCTGTCTAGGTCAGTCATAACTCTTCTTTCAAGCAGTAAACATCTTTTAATTTCATGGCTGTGATCACCATTTGCAGTGATTTTGAAGTCCCCCAAAATAAAGTCTGCCAGTGTTTCCACTGTTTCCCCATATACCTGCCATGAAGTGATGGGACCAGATGCCATGATTTTAGTTTTCTGAATGCTGAGCTTGAAGCCAACTTTTTCACTCTCCTCTTGATTCCAGCTTGTTCTTCATTCAGAGCAGCGTTTCTCATGATGTACTCTGCATAGAAGTTAAACAAGCAGAGTGACAATATACAACCTTGATGTTCTCGTTTTCTTATTTGGAACCAGTATGTTGTTCCATGGAGAAGGCAATGGCAACCCATTCCAGTACTCTTGCCTGGAAAATTCCATGGATGGAGGAGCCTGGTAGGTTGCAGCCCATGGGGTCGCTAAGTTGGACACGATTGAGCAACTTCACTTTCACTTTTCACTTTCATGCATCGGAGAAGGAAATGGCAACCCACTCCAGTGTTCTTGCCTGGAGGATCCCAGGGACAAGGGAGCCTGGTGGGCTGCCGTTTATGGGGTCACACAGAATCGGACACGACTGAAGTGACTTAGCAATGTTGTTCCATGTCCAGTTCTAACTGTTACTTCCTGATATACATACACATTTCTCAAGAGGCAGGTTGTGGTCCGGTATTCCTATCTCTTTCAGAAGATTACAGCATTACTATATGTAGAAGATTTACGTACATTAAATGGGTCCTTGCTTAAAGAGTAAAAATAAATGAAAAAAAAATCTTTTGCATTTACTTTGGGGAATTGTGTAAATGTCACAAAAAATGAGACAATTAACCATGCTGAACATGTAGGAAAAACATTTTTTCTAAGTGTCATAAAAATATTTTTACTTCTATTCTAATTGAGAAACTATGACGTATTGTGCTCTTGTGTATCTTTATAAATGAGACCTACCAAAGTTGAGGCTGTTCAATCTTAAGAGATGAAAAGTGCTGGAAAGGAAAATTATTTAAATTGTATTTAACCTTGGATTTGCATGTGGAATACTGTAGTTATGCAATAAAATATCTTCATATTTTCTCCCACATTTTACAGAAAAAAAAAAAAACCTTAAATGGTGGTAAGATTTCCTCTTAACAAAAACAAATAAATAGGTATCTTTTATGTTTATACCCTCTCACATATTTAACACTGAAAAATGTTAGTGTACACTGTAGAGCAAGATAAGAAACACTCAAGAATAAAGAGAGGCATTACACAATGATAAAGGGATATGTATTTCAAGAAGACATCATAATGTAATGGTGTATGGTGCCCAAAAGCAGAGGGTCTATATAGTAGGGCAAAAAGTGACAGAACTAAAAAAAGGAATTAAAAAATCTATTACTAGGATTAGAGACTTCAACGTATCTCTTATTAACTTTATATTGGGCAGAAGAAAGTCAGTGAAGATATAGTTTAACTGGATACACTATTAATCTATGTGTTATGAGCTTCCCAGTCGGCGCTAGTGGTAAAGAATCCAGCTGCCAATGAAGGAGACAAAAGAGGTACAGGTTTGATCCCTGGGTCTGGAAGATTCCCTGGAGGAGGGCATGGCAACCCACTCCAGTATTTTTGCCTGGAGATTCCCATGGAGAGAGGAGCCTGATGGGCTATGGACCATAAGGTTGTAAAGAGTCAGACATGACTGAAGCAACTTATTATGCATGCCATGTGATATACTTGGACACGTACCGATTTTTTTTTTTTTGTACAACAGAAAAATAGGCATCCCTCTTAAATGTAGTATATATCAATGTAGACAACATTAGAGGTCATCAGACACACTGTAACTGAGATTTCCTTGGTGGTCCAGTGGTTAAGACTCCATGCTCTCAGTGCATGGGGTGTGGGTTTGATCCCAAATGGAGAACTAAGTTCCTGCTTGCTGCATGGTACAGACAAAAAAAAAACTGTTTAAAAATAAAACACACACTGTAAGAGGTTTAAAGCATGATAATCATAGTTTCATCAGTTAAAAACTGAATTAAACTAGAACTAGGTGACAGAAATACAGATAAAAAATCCCTCATATATTTAGAAATTAAATAACACATTTCATAATAACATATGAGTCTTAGATGAAGTCTCAAGAGAATTAAGAAATATTTTAAACAAATGAAAATAAAGCCACAGCTTGACAAAATGTGTGGGATTCAGTGAAAGCAAGTGTTAGAGGGAAATTTATAGCATTAAATAAATATGTTAGAAAGGAAGAAATATATAACATGAATAACTTGAGTTTCTTTCTTAGGAAACTAGGGGGAAAGTGTAATTTAATCCTACTATAAGGAAAAGAAAGGAAGTTATGATAAACAAATTAAAATAGCATATATAATTACATTAATGTATAAAACATGTATAAAATAAATTTAAAAACAAGAAACGACAAGAAAAACATTTAAAAAATTTTTTTAAAGTGCTTCTTTGAAAAGAGGAATATGATTGATAAACAGAAACAGAGAGAGAGAAAACATCAATTAAAAATATCGGAAAGGAGTCACCACTACTGATTCCATGGACATTACAAATATAATAAAGGAATACTATGAAAAATATGTGTGTGCACATAATAACATACCAAAGAAACCAATTCCTTGAAAGTAATGTAAACTACCAAACTCAACACAAGGAGAAATAAATAACATGAATAGCCCCATGCTTATCAAAAGTGAAAGTCGTTCAGTCATGTCCGACTCTTTGAGACCCATTGGACTATAGTCCATGAATTCTCCAGGCCAGAATACTGGACTGGGTAGCCTTTCCCTTCTCCAGGGGATCTTCGCAACCCAGGGATGGAACTCAGGCCTCCAGCATTGTAGGCAGATTCTTTACCATGCTTATGAAATGTGTTTAAATGCATATTAAAAATAAAATAGGAAAAAAATTTTAGAATTAGAAAATATATTCTTTTGAAATACTAAAAAAATAAAGAAACAGATAAAACTTAAAAAAAAGAGAGAGATTTCATAAAAGAAACCAGATTTCATCAAACATTTAAGAAAGAAATTGTACAAATTCCATATACTCTCTTCCAGAGCAGACAAGGAGAACACTTAACTATTCATATGAGGCTAGCATTGCACTGCTGCTGCTGCTGCTACTAAGTTGCTTCAGTCATCTCGGACTCTGTGTGATCCCATAGACGGCAGCCCACCAGGCTCCTTTGTCCATGTGATTCTCTAGGCAAGAATACTGGAGTGGGTTGCCATTTCCTTCTCCATAGCATTACACAAGTGACTTTAAATACATAAAACAGATAGACACTTTTTAAGAAAGGGAAAACAAGACCAAAATTGCCCATGACTATAAATGCAAAAATATGCAACAAAGTATTACAGATATGTTATTATGTATGATGGTTAGTGTGTATACATCTACACCCCTACTTAGCTGAGATGATCTAGAGCCAGTACGATCTGGTGACAATAATCACCACTGGCAGTATGCGCTATACATCTAGATGTGTATAAGAGACAGCATAAACAGAGAGAGAGAAAACATCAATTAAAAATATCGGAAAGGAGTCACCACTACTGATTCCATGGACATTACAAATATAATAAAGGAATACTATGAAAAATATGTGTGTGCACATAATAACATACCAAAGAAACCAATTCCTTGAAAGTAATGTAAACTACCAAACTCAACACAAGGGGAAATAAATAACATGAATAGCCCCATGCTTATCAAAAGTGAAAGTCGTTCAGTCATGTCCGACTCTTTGAGACCCATTGGACTATAGTCCATGAATTCTCCAGGCCAGAATACTGGACTGGGTAGCCTTTCCCTTCTCCAGGGGATCTTCGCAACCCAGGGATGGAACTCAGGCCTCCAGCATTGTAGGCAGATTCTTTACCATGCTTATGAAATGTGTTTAAATGCATATTAAAAATAAAATAGGAAAAAAATTTTAGAATTAGAAAATATATTCTTTTGAAATACTAAAAAAATAAAGAAACAGATAAAACTTAAAAAAAAGAGAGAGATTTCATAAAAGAAACCAGATTTCATCAAACATTTAAGAAAGAAATTGTACAAATTCCATATACTCTCTTCCAGAGCAGACAAGGAGAACACTTAACTATTCATATGAGGCTAGCATTGCACTGCTGCTGCTGCTGCTACTAAGTTGCTTCAGTCATCTCGGACTCTGTGTGATCCCATAGACGGCAGCCCACCAGGCTCCTTTGTCCATGTGATTCTCTAGGCAAGAATACTGGAGTGGGTTGCCATTTCCTTCTCCATAGCATTACACAAAACAGATAGACACTTTTTAAGAAAGGGAAAACAAGACCAAAATTGCCCATGACTACAAATGCAAAAATATGCAACAAAGTATTACAGATATGTTATTATGTATGACGGTTAGTGTGTATACATCTACACCCCTTCTTAGCTGAGATGATCTAGAGCCAGTACGATCTGGTGACAATAATCACCACTGGCAGTATGCGCTGATATTATTCTTCATTAAAAGAGAGCAAGGTTCCTCTGTTAAATAACTGATTCTAGGATAACTTGGAAGATAAGAATGGTGCAAAATAAGCCTGGAGCATCCACAAATTAAGAAAGTGCTAACACATACACACACAGTTCAGGGTAGATCAAAGAGACGGTTGAGAGAGGAGCCAACACAAAGAGCTCTCAGTGGCCAAGACTGGAACAGTATTAACAAGAAAATAAAATAATATTAGGTTATAACCCAAATAATGAAACAAATATCGTGAGTCATGGTGATTTAAATAAATAAATAAACATAAGAGAAGAGACAAATCTTTTGTGAAAAAGAATTCTAAATACTTTATGTTGATACTTCCCGCTCAAGGAGCTTCCCTGATGGCTCAGGAGGTAAAGAAACTGCCTGCAGTGCAGGAGACCAAGTTTGATCTCTGAGTTGAGATGATCCCCTGCAGAAAGAAATGGCAACCCACTCTAGTATTCCTGCCTGGAGAATTCCATGGACAGAGGAGTGTGGCAGGCTTCAGACCATGGGGTTGCAAAGAGTCGGACCTGATTGAGTGACTATCACAATGAATTTGGAGAAATCTTATAAAGACTACTTTAGTAAAGTAATGAAGATTAAAATCAACGGCAATAAGTCATGTTGATATTCTGTATCATTAATATGTTATGATACAAGGTCATCTTACCTCTGTTCTCTTCCCAAAACACATAACTCTGTTCTAAAGAGAAGAATCAGGAGATGTAACTCTTAAATGCAGTGTAGTATCTTGGATGTCATTCCGAAACTGAATAATGTATTAGGTAAAAAGAAAGGGAACCTAAATAAAATAAAGACTTCAGTTAAAAAATAAGGTATCAATATTCATTCTTTAATCATGCCAAATAAAACTTCAGGAGTTAGGGAAGGACAGGGAAGACTGGTGTGCTATAGTCCGTGGGGTCTCAAAGAGCAGGACATGACTTAATGACTCAACAACATACTCTATTTATGTAGCATGTTAATAACTGGGGAAACTGTGTAGGATATATGGAATGTCTCTGTACTATCTTGACAATTTTATCATAAATCTAAAACTTCTCAAATAAAATGTGTATTTTAAATGAATTCTAAACGTCATCACTTATATTCACAGTTCTTTAACTTTGAACATGAACTTTCTTGACATTTTAGCTTTTAGATATTTAAGTTATTATATTTCTATTGAAACTTTTCATTTTGCCAAAGCAATTTTTTACACTGAAAATGTATTCTTATGTTAACTTAATCTTTTAGTGGGGTTTATTTTAAATAAAATTGACTGGATAGTGTTGGTGAACCTTCACTACTAAGCAGTTTAAACATATTCTGTACATAATGAAAATATAAATTGATGAGTATTTTAGAACTACAGTCTGTTGACTAATGCTCAATTTTTTAATCATTTAGAAATTAATAAGATGCCACAAATTACAAGACTGTTGAATCAGCATTTCTAATTTTATTCAGTTCAATATCTGTTATAAAGTTCCTTTAATTGTTAGACTACAGCACATTTCAAACTGCAATAAGTAAGATGAAAGGGTATTTTACATGCACTAGACTAAAACAGGAATTCTCCTGAAACTTCATGAAAATATTTCAATCTGACTTTAAAACATATGCACAGAAAACTTTCCACATTTTCAAGTTATGCTTATTGAGGTTTCTGTTTATATTTTTGTTTCTTTTTAGCATATGCTGTAAGAGCATTCAGAAAAGCTATTTATACGGAAAATAAACAACTTGTTTACTTCAAGTTGTAGGGCTCAAATCAAATGGCAAACACTCTTTGACTCACAATTCTAGTTTTGTAGTTTATTTAATTGGAAACTGTACAATATAATAAGTACTGTAGTTTATTATTTTCTGTGGTCGCTTTTATGTGCTACCATACATAAACACAATTTGCATAATGCAAGAATTTGAACTTTGATGTCCATGACAAATGAGGCTTTATATTTTTGCTATTTCCAAGCTGTTTTTGAACACATTTGAACTGTGTCTAATGCAGGACATTTAAAAACAATCAGATCTTTCCAATTACATAGTTTTTCCCAATAGTGTTTAGTTAAACATTACATAATTTTTAATATGATTTCCTATTCGACACATGGGTTAATTGTGTTCTGAAGCTTGTAATTATGAAAATCTCCTAGTTATGGCTTTATTAATTGCATTATTATCACATAGCCTATTATATATGATGTTTTTCCCATAAAGCTTTAACTGCCTACACAATCTCAATAAATGTTTCATGACAGTATAATAAACATAAGGTATCTTTTATTGTCCAAGAAGAGAAAAGATAAATTTAGAATTATTGTGCTATAGTCTTTACTTGTTTATACCAATAACCTTGTGAGCAAACATTAATAGATAGTTTTGTTGTTCTTGCTTAGTCACTCAGTTGTGTCTGACTCTTTTGTGACGCCATAGACTGTAGTCCACCAGACTTCTCTGTCCATGGGATTTCCCAGGCAAAAATACTGCAGTGGGTTAACATTTCCTTCTCCAGGGGATCTTCACAACCCAGGGATTCAACTGGCATTTACTGCATTGCAGGTGGATTCTTTACTGCTAAGCCATCAGGGAAGCAGTGATATCTAAGTCCCGTGCATGTTAATTGTGTAGTACGCAAGAAAAAGAGGACATGAGAAAAAGTTCCATATTTGTAGGTGTCTATTTCTGAGATTTTCTGTTCTGTTTTTATAGTGTCTTTGTGTTGCTGTGGTATCAGGGTAATGTTGGCCTCATCAGATGAGTTAGGAAATATTCCCTTTGCTTCTGTGTTTCAAAAGAGGTTGCATATTTTTGGTGTAATTTCTTTCCTAAATGTCTGATGCAGTTTATCTGTGAACCAATCTGGGCCTGGTGCTCACTGCTTTGGAAGGTTACTAGTCATTGATTTAATTTTCAAAATAGATAAAGGCCTATCATATTGTCTATTTCTTCTTGAATGATTCCTCACAGATTGCATACTTTAAGGAACTGATCTATTTCATCTAGGTTATAAAATCTGTGAGGACAAAGTTGTTCATGATAGTTTATTATCCTTCTTATTTCATAAGATCTGTAGTGATGGTTTCCTTTTCATCTATCAGTAGTTTGTATTCTTTTTTCCTCTAGATAGCCTAGCTGAAAGATTATCAATTTCACTGATATTTCAAAGAAATCAACTTTTGGATTTCCTGTATTAACTACCTGTTTTCAATTTCACAGATTTCTGCTTCCCCCCTTCCCCACCTTTTCTCCTGCTTACTTTGGATTTAATTTACTCTTTTTTCTTGGTTCCTAATATGAAACCTTAAATTGTTATGAGATTTCTTTTTTTTTTTAATATGTACATTTGATGCTACAAATTTCCCTTTAAGCTTTTGCTTCATTAAAACAAAAATTAAGTCGTATTTTTCTTCTCATTTAATACAGAATTTTAAAAATTTATCTTCATATTTCTTTTTTGAGCCAAGTTTTATGTAGAAGTGTATTGTTTAATCTCCACTTAACTGGGAATTTTCCAGTTATCAATCCATTTAAGGTCTAGTTTAATTCCATTATATTTGTGGGCAGCCACTGGATGACTTTTATTCTTTTAAATTTGTTCAGGTGTACTTTATGGCCTAGATTGTGATCTAGGTGAAATATCAATGTGAGCTTGAGAAAAATGTGTATATGCTCTTGTTAGACGAAGTTTGTGTGTGTGTGTGCTCAGTCACGTCCGACTCTTTGCAACCCCATGGACTGTGGTCGGCCAGGCTCCTCTGCCCATGGAATTTTCCAGGCAAGAAAACTGAAGTGGGTTGCCATTTCCTCCTCCAGGGGATCTTCCTGACCCATGGACTGAACTTGTGTCTCTTGCATCTCCTGCATTGGCAGGCAGATTCTTTACCACTAAGCCACCTGGGAAGTGAAGGAGTTTATATATGTCAGTTACATCCACCTGATTGATGATGTTGTTGAGTTCAACCATGTCCTTACTGATTTCCAGCCTCTTGGATCTGTCTGTTTCTGGTCAAGAGGTGCTGAAGTCTCCAACTACCAGAGTAGTTGGATTTATCTGTTTTCCTTGCAATTTCATCAGTTTTTGCTTCATGTTATTGCCACTTAGGTGCATACACACTAACATTTGTTATATATTCTTGGAGAACTGATTCCTTCAATGTCATGTAAGTCCCTTCCTATTTCTGATAAGGAAATGTAACTCTCCTTACTTTGAGGTCTGCTCAGTCTGAAATGAATATAGCTACTCCTGTTTTCCTTTGACTCATGTTACTATGGTATATTTTTCTCCATCAGTGTAATTTTAATTTATATGTTTCTCCATATTTATAGTGAATTTCTTTTAGACAACATACAGTTGAGCTGTGGATTTTGACCTACTGTGACAATCCTTGTCTTTAATTGATGCACTGTACCACTGACATTCAAAATGATTATTGATGAAGACATATAATTACCATATTCATCACTGTTTTCTACTTATTTCTCTTGTTTTTTGTTCCTATTTTTGTCTTCCATTCATTTTCTGCCATTTGTATTTTAAACTGAATATTTTATATGATTCCTTCTCTCTTCTTAGCATATTAATTATGCTTTTTGCCACTTCAGTGAAAAACGTTTGCATTGTACATTTAAAAATGGTCAAAGTTCAACTTCAAATAGCACTAAACCACTTAAATGGCAATGTGAGTACCTTATAGTAACTAAATAAACTTAAGTATTTCCACTTATACCTTCTATCATGTTTTTCTCATTCATTGCCCTTATATATAGGCATACATAAGAGATATCCACAAGCATATAAAATGCAATACATTGTTGCAATGACTTTTAATATGAAAAAGTCCTGTTGCCTGTTAAATCAATTAAGAATATGATAAAACTTTTTATTTCATCTTCACTTATTTCTCCTTCAATGCTCTTCCATTCTTCATGTAGATTGTATTTTTGACCTATCTTCTCACTGAAGGACTCCTTTTAGCATTTCTTTCAAGGTCAGTCTATAGGCAACACATTCACTACATTTTTGTTTGAGAAAAGTATTTCTCCTTCACTTCTGAAGGATATATACATACATTTGAGAAAAAAATCTATCCAATATATTTAAAACTCTATTCTAATTAAAAAGAAAAAATATTAGACAATCTAACAGGAAAGCAGAAAAATATTTAACAGGTATGCCATGAGATAAGACCTATAAATAAATAAGAAAGTCAATGTTATTAGTAATCAGGGATATAAAATTTAAAATNTTTTATTCTTTTAAATTTGTTCAGGTGTATTTTATGGCCTAGATTGTGATCTAGGTGAAATATCAATGTGAGCTTGAGAAAAATGTGTATATGCTCTTGTTAGACGAAGTTTGTGTGTGTGTGTGCTTAGTCACGTCCGACTCTTTGCAACCCCATGGACTGTGGTCGGCCAGGCTCCTCTGCCCATGGAATTTTCCAGGCAAGAAAACTGAAGTGGGTTGCCATTTCCTCCTCCAGGGGATCTTCCTGACCCATGGACTGAACTTGTGTCTCTTGCATCTCCTGCATTGGCAGGCAGATTCTTTACCACTAAGCCACCTGGGAAGTGAAGGAGTTTATATATGTCAGTTACATCCACCTGATTGATGATGTTGTTGAGTTCAACCATGTCCTTACTGATTTCCAGCCTCTTGGATCTGTCTGTTTCTGGTCAAGAGGTGCTGAAGTCTCCAACTACCAGAGTAGTTGGATTTATCTGTTTTCCTTGCAATTTCATCAGTTTTTGCTTCATGTTATTGCCACTTAGGTGCATACACACTAACATTTGTTATATATTCTTGGAGAACTGATTCCTTCAATGTCATGTAAGTCCCTTCCTATTTCTGATAAGGAAATGTAACTCTCCTTACTTTGAGGTCTGCTCAGTCTGAAATGAATATAGCTACTCCTGTTTTCCTTTGACTCATGTTACTATGGTATATTTTTCTCCATCAGTGTAATTTTAATTTATATGTTTCTCCATATTTATAGTGAATTTCTTTTAGACAACATACAGTTGAGCTGTGGATTTTGACCTACTGTGACAATCCTTGTCTTTAATTGATGCACTGTACCACTGACATTCAAAATGATTATTGATGAAGACATATAATTACCATATTCATCACTGTTTTCTACTTATTTCTCTTGTTTTTTGTTCCTATTTTTGTCTTCCATTCATTTTCTGCCATTTGTATTTTAAACTGAATATTTTATATGATTCCTTCTCTCTTCTTAGCATATTAATTATGCTTTTTGCCACTTCAGTGAAAAACGTTTGCATTGTACATTTAAAAATGGTCAAAGTTCAACTTCAAATAGCACTAAACCACTTAAATGGCAATGTGAGTACCTTATAGTAACTAAATAAACTTAAGTATTTCCACTTATACCTTCTATCATGTTTTTCTCATTCATTGCCCTTATATATAGGCATACATAAGAGATATCCACAAGCATATAAAATGCAATACATTGTTGCAATGACTTTTAATATGAAAAAGTCCTGTTGCCTGTTAAATCAATTAAGAATATGATAAAACTTTTTATTTCATCTTCACTTATTTCTCCTTCAATGCTCTTCCATTCTTCATGTAGATTGTATTTTTGACCTATCTTCTCACTGAAGGACTCCTTTTAGCATTTCTTTCAAGGTCAGTCTATAGGCAACACATTCACTACATTTTTGTTTGAGAAAAGTATTTCTCCTTCACTTCTGAAGGATATATACATACATTTGAGAAAAAAATCTATCCAATATATTTAAAAATCTATTCTAATTAAAAAGAAAAAATATTAGACAATCTAACAGGAAAGCAGAAAAATATTTAACAGATATGCCATGAGATAAGACCTATAAATAAATAAGAAAGTCAATGTTATTAGTAATCAGGGATACAAAATTTAAAATGCAGTATAATACCAATCCATGCCTACTATGAACTCTAATGTTAAACAACCAAAAAATTTATAGAGGCTGTGGAGCAACTGAAACACCCTTAAAATGCTGATAAGAGTGTGAATAAATACGGTCATACACTCAAACTGAAAATACGTCTTTTCTTTTTTACTATTTAGCAGTTGTACTTTTAAGTATATACTCAAAAGTGTTCATCAAGACACAAGTAGTAGAATTATGTAACTTCAGTATTAGTAACAGCCCTAAGATGAAAACCCAGTATAAATTATTACACAGTGAATTGGAACAGAAAATGAATTATGTACACACAGACTAAAAATCTATACAGTAATAAAAATAAACTGAAGTTCAAGCAACTAGCAATACTGTAAATAAATCTCACAAATATATTGATGAGTGAAAGAAGCCAAGCGTAAAATAGTACACGTAGCATGACGCCACATATATAAAGTTCAAAAATGGGCAAAGTTATTCTAGGGCATAAATTAAAGTAGTATTTGTATTAGGTTTTTCTAGAAATACAGTGTGTGTGTGTGTGGGAGAGAGGGACGGAGAGAGAGATTTATTATATAGAATCAGCTCACATGATTATAAAAGCTGGAAATTTCCAAGATATTCAGGGTTAGCTGGCAAGCTGCCAGCCCAGCAGAGTTGATGGTTAAGCCTCAGTCCTAAGGCCTACAGGCTCAAGGTACAGGAAAAGCCAAAGTTTCGGTTTGAGTTTTAAGGAGAGGAAAGACCATGTTCAGACAGGAAGAATTCTCACTCAGGGGAGGGTCAACCTTTTAGTTCTATTCATGTTATGGAGGGCAGTCTGCTTAATTCTTAATCTGTTGATTTAAATGTCAATCTCATCCAAAAGCACCTCACAGGAACACACAGAATAATGTTTGAGCAAATATCTGGGGACCTTGTGGCCTAATCAAATTGATATGTAGATTAACTATTACAGGACTTAGATTGGACAGTATGACAGAGGCACACAGTGGGGCTGCTGGTAATACTGTTTCCTGAGTGTTGGTCACAAATAGGTGGCCACTTTGTGAAAGCTTATCAAACTACATATTTATGATCTGTGCAACTTCCTATACACACACATGTGTTGGTAAATGCTTACTGAAAATAAACTGTATTTAATGGAGATTTAGATTATTTACATATATATAACTAGTTCCCTAATATAGCTTATAAAATATGTCTGTAAATATATCCACAAGGCAGTCTTCTTTTTATAATTTCAACCGAAGATGATTTTTGATCTTCTAATTAATTTTATATACAAATGGCATAATTGCAAAAATTTAATGAAATTAACTTGCAGTACCTATCAAATACATATAAAGTATAAATTTAATAAAGAGGCTGTTTTTCTACTATTTCTAGAAAATATTTTATGTATTTTCCTCCCCATGAGAATGGCAGTCTTGTGTCAAATGACTAGTGCTAATTTTTTTTAAGTGTTAGTAGCTAAGAAACGATTAATTAATCCCCTATTATATGCTAGTGATGGGACACTATATTCAGTGTTGAAAATGTATTTTCCTATACTGTGGTGTTGAAAGTAAGACACATTGGCCAATTATTATTTTGCACACTTTACACATATATATATATACATACACAGTATTTATAGTTTCAAAACATGCTCACTATTTATAGTGTCCACACACATTTCCTGTGTTTATAGCTTATTCTTTGTAAAATGGCAGACATTATTTCTTCCTTCTGAAAGGTGTGATTCACAAGAATCATATACCATTTTTATTGTTTTTTTTTTTTGGCTTTTGAAACAACCATGGTTACTTTGAATAATTTTAAATATTAGTGTTTTAACTAAGACTTTCAAATTGTGCTTTCATCAGCATTGTTAGATTCTGAACCAAATTATTGGAAATATTGGGAGATGAATATTTTTTGTATTAAATTCACAAAAAATAAAACTAAACAAAACTCATATTTACCTATGTGGCATGACATTGGATTACACATTTTATTTTCTTTTAAAATTATTTTCTGTGTCAGTATTTTAGTAATACTCATTTCAAAGTTCTCTCTCCAAAATGAGTTATCAGAAACTCTCCCAATTACTATGAGTGAGTAAGATGAATAGTATTGAGTTCTATTTTTTTTCAAATGCTTTGATTTTTTTTAATTTAAATTTTATTTTTTTACTTTAAAATACTGTATTGGTTTTACCACGCATTGACATGAATCCAGCACAGGTATACATGAGTTCCCAACCCTGAATCCCCCTCCCACCACCCTCCCCATATCATCTCTCTGGGTCATCCCCGTGCACCAGCCCCAAGCATCCTGTATCCTATATCAAACCTAGACTAATGATTCGTTTCTTACANATTTTATTTTTTTACTTTAAAATACTGTATTGGTTTTACCACGCATTGACATGAATCCAGCACAGGTATACATGAGTTCCCAACCCTGAATCCCCCTCCCACCACCCTCCCCATATCATCTCTCTGGGTCATCCCAGTGCACCAGCCCCAAGCATCCTGTATCCTATATCAAACCTAGACTAATGATTCGTTTCTTACAGTTCTATTTTCATTTCAGGAAATTTAAAATTTGCGGTTACATAACAAAATTGATATTAGAAATTATATATAGAAATCTTTACTCATAATCAGGATCTTTTCCAGTTCAGTTCAGTTCAGTTGCTCAGCCGTGTATGACTCTTTGTGACCCCGTGAATCGCAGCACGCCAGGCCTCCCTGTCTATCACCGACTCCCGGAGTTCACTCAGACTCATGTCCATTGAGTCAGTGATGCCATCCAGCCATATCAGCCTCAGTCGTCTCCTTCTCCTCCTGCCCCCAATCCCTCCCAGCAGCAGAGTCTTTTCCAATGAGTCAAAACTCTTCGCATGAGGTGACCAAAGTACTGGAGTTTCGGCTTAGCATCATTCCTTCCAAAGAAATCCCAGGGTTGATCTCCTTCAGAATGGACTGGTTGGATCTCCTTGCAGTCCAAGGGACTCTCAAGAGTTTTCTCCAACGCCACACTTCAAACACATCAATTCTTCCTGTCTCTTATACACATCTAGATGTGTATAAGAGACAGGTATTACAGATATGTTATTATGTATGATGGTTAGTGTGTATACATCTACACCCCTACTTAGCTGAGATGATCTAGAGCCAGTACGATCTGGTGACAATAATCACCACTGGCAGTATGCGCTAATATTATTCTTCATTAAAAGAGAGCAAGGTTCCTCTGTTAAATAACTGATTCTAGGATAACTTGGAAGATAAGAATGGTGCAAAATAAGCCTGGAGCATCCACAAATTAAGAAAGTGCTAACACATACACACACAGTTCAGGGTAGATCAAAGAGACGGTTGAGAGAGGAGCCAACACAAAGAGCTCTCAGTGGCCAAGACTGGAACAGTATTAACAAGAAAATAAAATAATATTAGGTTATAACCCAAATAATGAAACAAATATCGTGAGTCATGGTGATTTAAATAAATAAATAAACATAAGAGAAGAGACAAATCTTTTGTGAAAAAGAATTCTAAATACTTTATGTTGATACTTCCCGCTCAAGGAGCTTCCCTGATGGCTCAGGAGGTAAAGAAACTGCCTGCAGTGCAGGAGACCAAGTTTGATCTCTGAGTTGAGATGATCCCCTGCAGAAAGAAATGGCAACCCACTCTAGTATTCCTGCCTGGAGAATTCCATGGACAGAGGAGTGTGGCAGGCTTCAGACCATGGGGTTGCAAAGAGTCGGA
>SJYX01018039.1:94960-119797 GCA_006410675.1 Oreotragus oreotragus | reverse complement strand
CATTTCTGTCCTTTATCGAGCCCATCTTTGCATGAAATATTCCCTTGGTATCTCTAATTTTCTTGAAGAGATCTTTCCCATTCTGTTGTTTTCCTCTGTTTCTTTACATTGACTGCTGAAGAAGGCTTTCTTGTCTCTTTTTGCTATTCTTTGGAACTCTGCATTCAGATGCTTATATCTTTCCTTTTCTCTTTGGCTTTTCGCTTCTCTTCTTTTCTCAGCTATTAGTAAGGCCTCCCCAGACAGCCATTTTGCTTTTTTGCATTTTTTTTTCCATGGGGATGGTCTTGATCCCTGTCTCCTTTACAATGTCATGAACCTCATTCCATAGTTCATCAGGCACTCTATCTATAAGATCCAGGCCCTTAAATCTATTTCTCACTTCCACTGTATAATCATAAGGGATTTGATTTAGGTCATACCTGAATGGTCTAGCGGTTTTCCCTACTTGGTAATTTTACACAATAATAAATGGCAGCCATGTATGAAACTTTCTATTGAAATGAAACAATTTAGAACTTTCAATTTATGTTACATTTAAAAGTTATTAGAAAAATTGTTTGTCACTATTTCTTGATAGTGAAATTTGGCAATAAGCTAAATTTAGTGTCAACTGGTAATTCTTTATCCAAGCCCTAAAAGATACCTGAGAAGTGACTTGATATTGCAGAGTAATATTGAATGCAAAATTCATAATCTTCAAGAGCAGTGGGGTGACTTTGGCCTCCATAAGTTAGTAAAATAGAAAGATTTACTTTTCTAAAATTGCAGTCTTTCAAATTATCAAGTAAATCCAAACTAATACTGTCTTCAAGATGCTGAAGAAAAATTGATATGCATATATAATTTTTATTTTTATAAGATTTACTTTGTACTTATGTTTTCTTAAGGACAATGAAGACATGATTCATTCATTCAATCAAGGTTTATTGAGATCTTCTATTTGTAATTTCATGGTTTGTGTCACTAGTGTTTATGATCTAAGACACATAGTTATGCATGCATGAGACTAAATGTATATACAAAATTTTTCCAAAACAAGTATTAACCTGAACGAAAGACTTCTGGAAGTCAGAAAACAAACCCTACTGGGAACATTCTGAAATCCAGCTGATAAACAGTAGAAGTCAGAAGTGTGTTAACAAAATAAAGGTGTACAGCCAGCTCAGTCAGCCAGAATCCCATCAGCAAATAGAAAATAAAAGCAAAATAAATACATAAACTATACACCTAAGTAAGTTAGCAAAAGTGGTATATGAGAAAATAAATAAGGATGAAAATTTGGCTTTTAGAATATGATGCAACCATTAAAATTCTATGCAACCTGCTGGCATAACACTTTGTCTACAACAAAGTAGGTAAAGAGAGATGAATAAAATGGAGATGATAGAAATCAAGGAGAAATTTCATGATCTAAATATATAAAAAATATATATAAATATTTATATATATTACGTATACATACATATCAATGAAAGTAAAATACATAGAAAGGCAGGGCAGTTGGCCCTCCCTATCTGCTAGTTCCTCATTTGCCAACCACAAGTTCAACCAAATGGGGAACAAAGATTTTTAAGTTCCAGAATTTCTAAAAAGCAAAACTTGAATTTGCTGCAAAGACAATTATTTGCATTCACATTGTGTTTACTACTATTCACAGTCACATTGTGTATACTACTATTTACATAACATTTATATTACATTAAGTATCATAAGTAACCTAGAGATTATTTTAAAAGTGTTTGGGAGGATGTTATAAATGATATAAAATACTACAGTATTTTATATAAGGGACTTAAGCATCTTCAGATTTCGGTATCCTTGGGAGTCTTGGAAACAATGCCCCAGAGATACTGAAGGATGCCTGTACATACATATGAAAGGTCAAAATCAAAGAATTATTCATATTTCAAGTGATATTTGTGTATATGAATATATATTTTGNGATGTTATAAATGATATAAAATACTACAGTATTTTATATAAGGGACTTAAGCATCTTCAGATTTCGGTATCCTTGGGAGTCTTGGAAACAATGCCCCAGAGATACTGAAGGATGCCTGTACATACATATGAAAGGTCAAAATCAAAGAATTATTCATATTTCAAGTGATATTTGTGTATATGAATATATATTTTGTTGCCTTCTAAAAAGATCCACATTCTTCACAATCTACTGTTTTCAAAAGCTATTACTAGAATGAAGTTAAAAATTATGTATCAACCATATGAAGCAGTTGATTTTTTCCTACTTGTTTATGATATATCAGGCATGGTTCTATTTGCTAAATGGACTGGAAAAGAAAGGGTATTATGCAAATATGCAAGAAGACAGAGTTGTAACTGATGGTTCTGCATGTAAAATGTGTCTAGAATAAAGAATATAAAGTAAAACCTATAGTTGTGTCTGTATTTAAACTTTTGATAGTCTTCAGAATGCTGAAGTTTGAGTCAGTACAATAGATATGCAAATAGTCCTTAACAATGTATTTTCTATTACCAGAAGCATCCTACATATTCTAATATTTTGAATTATTTGCTATATAGGTGATCTGTAGAAACTGAACCCAATTCTTAACTCATAAAACATGTCCAGTTTTAACACAAAAATACAATATATTTTCATTTAAACTGAAATAAAAAAGGAAAAAAAATGTTAAAAGTGTAGCCTGATTCAGTATTTGCAAGCTGTATTACTTTCTAGGACTTCCCAGGTGGTGATATTTGTAAAGAATCCACGTGCCAATACAGGAGATGCAAGAGACCTGGGTTTGATGCCTAGGTCTGGAAGATCCCCTGGAGTAGGAAACGGTAGCCTGATTCAGTATTTGCAAGCTGTATTACTTTCTAGGCCTATGTCTAATTATCACTTTGAAAACACTTTAAGATAACCAATCTGCTTGACACTTATACAACATTTCACATTATCTCTACAAGAAATAAAAGTATTACTTTGGTTTCTGTTATTTTATTATTTTAAAAGAGGGAAGTCACAAAATCCAACCTATTAAAAACAGACTACCTGCAGATCATGTATGTTGACTCCAAGGAATTTGGAGAATTTTAATTGATGAATTTGTCACCAGTGACTGGCTCTTTTCCATGGCTAAATTGTGGTCCTTCTTCTCCTACCGAATCACTCTTTTCTTAGCTGTTCCAGATCATTGCTTTAATCCTAAATTGTAATTTGTGCAAGTAATTGAGTTATTCAAGCTTTTATCTTTTATAGGGAGACACATTTATTTTTCAGCATATGTCCTCAGATAAAGAATTTTCACACTATCTTATCTATTTTATTTATACCCATAATGATTTCCACTACTTTTATTAGTGCACATAATTTTTATTGTTGTTGTTAAGAAAAACTTTCCAACATGCAATTGGAGCCTGTATTCTGCAGGAATATCTTTTGTACATTGTTATGACCCCAAAAGAAGCAGAAGATGCATTTTTAACACCAACTTGCTGAATTATTGTACAGGACATTCAACAACCCTGAAAAATATATGAGGACATAGTCTGGATGTTAGTATAGGGGCAATGACATATTTATGATTTACACATTAAGTAAAGGATGTCTCACCTGAGTTGTTGGCTATGATGAAATTCTTGGAAAAATGTAAACACAATTTATCCTCTAAACCTATAACCATATTTAGCTATTTATTATGCTGCCAAGTTATTGATAATTTTTAAAATTGCTTTGATAAGGGTATGACTCTTTCTCATGGAAGAAAAATACCAGTACTTAAAATATAAAAGGTAACATCTCCTGTAATCACCTTTGTTGACTGGAACTGTCCGGGCAGTCATAAAAATGACCCTAGATTCATGGGATATAAGTCATGTCTAAAACACTCAATCAGCATAAAAGTACAGCTTGCCTCACCAGCATCTAAAAGCACAACATCAGTCTCTCCGTGTTTCCCTAGAGTGCACTAAGCTGGCTGTGGACCATTTCACATACATCATAAGGTCACTGTCACCCCGTTACTCTCTTTGAGATAAAGAACATTTAAGAACAAAGCTCAATTTTGAGGCTAGGAATAAAGCACAGTAGAAGAACTATCAAAACACAGAGGCAGGAGAGGCAGTAGAGGAACTATCAAAACACAGAGGAGGTCACTTATTGCTGGTCCAGTCAGTGAAGCCGCCCTCTTAATTAAGTGCATGGCCCTTGCCCACTTGGTCCAAGAAACTATTTGGATAGGATCTAAATATAAATACATCTATGTGTGTGTGTTCCTGCTCAATCAATCAGTTGTGTCTGATCCTTTGCAACCATGTGTCCTGTAGCCCTCTGGGTTCCTCTGTGTATGGGATTTCACAGACAAGAATATGGGAATGGGTTGCCATTTCCTTCTTCAAGGGATATCCCTGATCCAGGGATCGAACTCTTGTCTCCTGCATTGGAAGTTGGGTTCTTTACCACTGAGCCACCAGCAAAGCCCAAATACATAATGAATAAATTGTGATTTTCTTGGTCACTTCTCTCAACTTTCATCCTTGAATTCCATCTTTTCTGTATCTTGAAACAAAGCCTAAATTGAAGCTTTTAATCACTGCCAGTTGGCTAAAATAAAATCCTAAATCTGATCTGGCAGTGATGACCTAGGAAGGGAAAACCTCCGGCTGCTTCCTCTTCTGTGTGTTTTACTTGTAATGAACTGTTTGCTGTGGTCTCAGAGTAGGCAGGCCCCTGACTGAAATGTTGATTTGCTTCCAACTTGAGATAATCATGAAACTAATAAGTTAGAGGTAAAATACAATCCTAGATTTTTCAGGTAGCCAGATTTTCATAAATTTTAAGTTGAATCAAAGGAAATTACCATTTTTGAGGGTCAAGAATGGTTAAATACTGGCAACTTCATATTACTCAAGTTATAGAACATATACATAAACATTTGAATATTGAAATCATTTTCATATACACAAAATATGGTTACCCCTTTTTTTTTTCCAGTTTTGCAACCAAGACTGTATGTAATTTTAGAAATAAGGTAGCATCATTTTTTCTCATTTTCCATAAGCACTAAAATATATGTAGTTGCACAGCTCTGGTATCATTATGAAAAGGAAGAATTTATGTTATGCTGCCTACTTAAGTCCTTTGCAAGATATTTTGCAGCACTGATCTATTGAAGCAGCCTGGCCAGCTTCTAAATAACCACATTTTTATCTCAACACATGAACCGTATAGTCAGTAGCCAAAATCCATCTTTGAATATGAAATCAGGTTGCTGAAGATTTGCTATGATCTATAATCTAAAATGTGCTAGTGGCTCTAAGTACTGATTTGTTAGACTTAATTTAAACACATACAACAGCTGGTCTAACCAGATCCTGGCTGGAATAATTTCTAAAAGAAACAAAAGTAATTGCTTTCTAGTTACATGTCTATGCCTACAATAAAAATAACATGCCAATTTTCTGTATCAGGAGGAAAAACAAAAGCAGCAATAGATATAAAATGCCTTGTATAAAGCAGTTCTTAAGTGTATTTCACAAATATAAATTTTATGGATCAAATTATCATCCATAAAAATCTGGTATTACTTAATAGCCATTTAAATCTCTGTATTCTTACGGCCATATAATCAGGCCATATTGTTGAGAGCAAGAAAAATATTCCATAGAATAGTGAGGGCTATACTGAAGCCAAATCTTTTGATATACCTTAAAACTAAATCCACATAAATGGGAATACATTTATAACAGAATTTTCTGAAATCCTAATATAATTAAAGGCACGAGTAGAAATAGCCAGGCTTGATTTTGTGATATGCTCGAAGTATACCAGTGTAAAATATGGTTTTGTTTATTAGAAGAAATAATAATATATAAAATTTTCAGCTGATTCAAGATCCTATTAGAATCAGTGTTGGAAAATAAAATAAGTAACATTACACAAATCTGAGCTTACAATAGGTGCAGTGATATAGTGTTAAAGATATCACTGATGTATGCTTCCTGGGAACGCTATGGGGTAGCAAAGGTGTCACAGGAATTAGCCCCTGAATTATATATGCACAGGATATTTCTAGGTATTTTATTTGGAGCCCTCAGGAAAGTTAAGGTTTATTTAAAATGAGAAGACCTAGTGGAGAAGAGGATGTTTTAGTCCAGGAACTTTTGTATGTGGTTGGCTTACTCATCCATCATTGACAGTACAGGAAAAACAAATAAATAAAAGTCAGCTACAGGCAAATACTTCTATCTTATTACATTTCGCTTGCTTTGTTGTTTTCTGTTCAGAGTGTCTGAACTTCCTGGTTTTCTTTCAAGTTCTGTTTCTCAGTTCAGTTCAGTTCAGTTCAATTCAGTCGTTTAGTCGTGTCCGACTCTTTGCCACCCCATGAATTGCAGCACGCCAGGCCTCCCTGTCCATCACCAACTCCCGGAGTTCACTCAGACTCACATCCATTGAGTCAGTGATGCCATCCAGCCATCTCATCCTCTGTCGTCCCCTTCTCCTCCTGCCCCCAATCCCCAGTCTTTTCCAATGAGTCAACTCTTCACATGAGGTGGCCAAAGTACTGGAGTTTCAGCTTTAGCATCATTCCTTCCAAAGAAATCCCAGAGCTGATCTCCTTCAGAACGGACTGGTTGGATCTCCTTGCAGTCCAAGATCTGCCCCAATCCATCCCAATCTCCTCATTTAGGAGACTTATGGTATGTGAGGGCTTCCCTGGTGTCTGAGTGGTAAAGAATTTGCATGCAATGCAGGAGATTCAGGTTTGATTCCTGAGTAGGGAAGATCCCCTGGAGAAGGACATGGCAACCCACCCCAGTATTCTTGCCTAGGAAATTCCATGGACAGAGACGCCAGGAGAGCTACAGTCCATGGGGTACACAAAAGAGTCAGACACGACTGAAACACCAACAACATGGTATGAGAGATACCTACTAGCTAGAAATTCTATGTACAAGCATGACGAATTATTATTTCAGGATGAGGTGAGAGACTGACATTAGAGACTTTTTAGAAATTTTATATAAAGTATATCACAGAATCCTTGCAACGATACTGTGATGTAGCCATTATTTTTACAGATGAGGAAGCTACAGCTCAGAAAAGATACTTGCATGATGTATATCAAATCTGTCATCATATTTTCTCTGTTCTGTGGTTAGCATCTATCTAGAATCAGAGCACTTCTCTATCGTACCCCCTTGGTCAAAGCCGCCTCACGTGCTTACCTGGGACATTCCGGTATTCTGCTACTTCTGCTCCGCTCCATATTGACTAGTAGAAACGTAGCAGGATATTTTTCAGTAAAGTCAGGAATGTCACCAATCAGCTCAAAATCCTCAAACGGCTTCCCCTTTCACTTCAAGAAAAACTCAAGAACCTTATGATCATTTACCAGGCTGCATATGATTCTGACCCTCAGCCTTTCTCTAGATCATTCTGATCCAGTTTCACTTTCCTATTTACAGTTTCTCAAACAAACCTCCTTAAGGCCTGACCTTTGCCAGTGCTTTCTCTTCTGCTGGGAGGTCTTCAGCTATCCCCACGGCAAAACACTTCGTCGTACAAGACTGATCAAAGATCAGCCGGCCAATCAGGCCTTGCCTAGCTCTCCTATATGAATTAGAACCCCTCCATCCTCTTTCAGTACCCCCCCCCACACTTTCTTTTTCTCAGTAGATTTTGTTTATTATCAGCTATATGTTCTTTGTACTTATATTCACTGCATGTCCTTATGACTCAGATGTAAACTTCATGAGGGCTGTGAATATTTCATTCATTGCTACATTCCTGGTGCCTGGCATATGCTCACACATAGCAGACACACAATAAACAGTTGTTGAATTTACGGTGCAGTCCTTGCCAGGTGTTCAGTCTAAAGTATTCATGGCAATGAAATGTCTGAGGAAAGAAGTGTTTCAGGAATGGTTCTGTGACATCAATATAGCCAACACTGTTTACAAGGGGGTCTCTGAGAGACTCTGAATAATTTTTCCTATTCCTCAGATAACAAAACCTCAGAAGAGACTATTTTCTATGCCTTTTCTTTTTCTTTGTAAAAACTGATGTCTGGAACATCTGTGGTCATCACATTAAGTCCATACATGCTATGAATACTGCAGATATCAGAGAGGAGAGGTAAAAAGGATCTGAAAGAGATTCAGTGTCATTCTTGAGCTCCTAAATCAGTTATCATGGAGTGATACCCTATCTCTGGGCTTCTTGATACATCAGATATTATATTCCCTCACTGTTGAAGCTTGAGTTAGAGCTCCCCTATTTGTGGCCAAAGCATTGTCCCCCTGTCATAAAAGATGGGTGTAACCCTTGAATAAAAGCCATGTGACTTGTTTTAGCTTATGAGACATCAGATTGTGAGCAAAGCAGGAGTTTACAAACATAGAATTGGGGCTTTTGTGCTTGCTACTTTTGGAATCCCGTAACACCCAGTATGTGAACAAACCCAGACCAACCTATTCAATGATCAGACATAGGGTGATGAGAGACACACAATCAGTACTGCTGAATCATGTGACAGCTGCCTGCCAAACAGGTAAGTAAAGCATGGAGTGCTAGCTGACTGCCAATACATGAATGAGTCAGGTCAAGCCCAGCAGATGCACTGCTTAGCCAAATTGCTGACTCATAAAATAGTGAGCTAAACAAGTGGATGTTATTTATATCACTAAATATCGGTATGTGTGTGTGTGTATATACAATATATATATTATATATATATAATGCATCATATCTGATATATTCAATGACAAAATAAAGTTTGCTTACACAAACTATTCTTTCCAACATAGTAATTGTAACAGTATTCATGGTGTCAAGGCTGTCATGTTACAAACCTAGATATCTAGAAAAAAGTGAAGTTAAAAAAGGGTGGAAGTGGGTATAGAAAAGATTGAAGCAAACATGTTCTTGGTGATAAGTACACACTGCTTGTAACACCACACAGAGAATTCTGTGTCATAAATGCCACAAGTAATGGTATGATAAAAACTTAGAAATAACAGAAGAACTTACAAATAACAATTCTATTCCCAATTTCCCTCTCTAAGGCAGTTTTTTTTTTCTTTTTTTCATTAGAGTAATTTCTTATGTTGCATTACATCCTAGGACTGCCTCTGCCATCCCTCCCTGATCTCCTCTCTGTCTTGCTCTGAGAAAACTGGTATTCCAATTTGGCTAAACATGGGTGACTTGACTTTATAATTGCTTTGCTCAGATTAAATTTCTGTCCTTAAGATGTGTTATAACTCTTCTCTCTTTTGCTCAAATTCAGGATAGGTATTCTAGAATATCTGACTTGGCTCAGAGCCTATCAAGAGCCATATGAATATCTGAAGATATTCATTTTGGAGAAATTTGAATAAATTTAACTAAACATCCTCTATTCTGGCCTTTTAATAAGTGTGTCATAGCAATAGGTTCTCTAGGGATTAATGGGAAATATTTGAGTTAAATTAATATAACATGTTTGGAGTGGATAGATTTATTAATATAACAAAAATGGGATGACTGACCTCAGTTTTAGTTCTTGATAATGTTGTAGATTTAAAAAAATAGTTATGGGAATTATTTTAATTCTTTGAGCCTTAATTGTCTCGTCTGTAAAATGGTCATAAAACCAGGGATGAGAATCCTCATCCAAGTGCTGTGAGTGATGGCTGGGCAGTGAATGTGCTCCAAGGAAAATAAGAAATTCCCACTTTGAGACCTCACTCGCAGTTTTGGCAGAGAGAATGGCATAAGGATTCATTCATCCAAGCTATATATTCTTTCTCTGAAAAAATTCTAACTGAGAAAATAAATTTTAGAAGAAAAGTTATTTTGCTTCTGAGAATCAGAGATAAACAAAATTATCAAGATGGATACACACACATACACCCATATAAATAACCCACAAGCATCTCTACAATTGCTTCTTACTTTCAATGACTAAAAACAATGTAAATGTAAACAATGTAAAATTTATGAGGAAATAGAATGGGGCCAAATGAAAAAGAAACTGGAAGGCATATTAAAAATAAATAATGAAATAAATATTAGACAAAAATAAATAATGAAACAAAAATTAGGCATCATTAGGTAAGAAGTTGAATTAACACTATATTCAGAAAATAAACAAAAAATCATGAAATAAAGGCAGAATTTACAAAACAAAACAAAGGAACTCTAATTCTAGGTTCTGTTATAAAGAAATAAGGAGGTAGGAAATGCAAAATTAAAATGTTGAGAAGAAATTATTGGACTACATGGTTAAAGAGAGAATCCCACAGTATCCTTGACAGTGAATCAAGGCATCAAACACAAGAAAACAACACAAACATTCATCAAGCAAAACAAAATGAAACTCGTATGCCTACCATCAAGTTTCTCTTCTAAAATCATATGTACCAGGAGACAGTTGGGAACAGCCACAGAGTTTTATGAGAAAATAACTGTAACCTTGGAATATGTCAACTTGTCTCCATGTATTCGAATATTTTAAGGAATTTGCAAATATATAGACATAACTCAAGTCCATGTGCCAATAGCCAAACCTACCCACTAGCATTCTTCTCTATACACAGTTCTTTGACTTACTGTTTTTGTATTATGTGTAATTCTTTGTCCCAATCCCACTGCCAGCTGCACCCTCAACATTCTAACTTGCTTAAAATAGGAGTAACATTTTCTGAGTTTGTCTTTCCTCTATTATTCCTTCTATTTTCCTCTAAGTTCCTCTATCTGTGTGCCTCTACTTGCCTCTGTGTTCCTCTGTCTTTCCTCTATGTTTACCAACCATAGCCAATACAACGTAACCCACTATGGATTCATTAAGTTCACCAGTTGCCTTATATACACTCACAGGTGATCATTTAAATACTTTACAACAATATAAATAAAAGTAATATAAACAAACTTCTTTGACTCCTGCAATTTCTTCACCACCTTACTGCTTAAAACCAAGGTCATCTCTCCATTTATTTTATGTTTGTGTTAAGACCACACTCCCAACTTCTTGTCTATCAATTTCTATGTTATTCAGAGGGGGCTCAGGGCCATGTTATGGTTTCCATGGTTTCTCTGGTTTCTATGATTCCAGGACATTTGCAGGGTCTTCTTTCAGTAAAGCACTACTCATTATATTTTATGACTACATGGATATAAACATGAATATAATCCAGATATGACTGCATTAATTGTTCTTCTGATCTTATTTAAAGAAATTAAAACATTTTTCTAGGTCCCTAAATATGCCTTAGGCATTATGGCTACCATGCTTAATCTGTCTCTTATACACATCTAGATGTGTATAAGAGACAGGTGTGTGTGTGTATATACAATATATATATTATATATATATAATGCATCATATCTGATATATACAATGACAAAATAAAGTTTGCTTACACAAACTATTCTTTCCAACATAGTAATTGTAATAGTATTCATGGTGTTAAGGCTGTCATGTTACAAACCTAGATATCTAGAAAAAAGTGAAGTTAAAAAAGGGTGGAAGTGGGTATAGAAAAGATTGAAGCAAACATGTTCTTGGTGATAAGTACACACTGCTTGTAACACCACACAGAGAATTCTGTGTCATAAATGCCACAAGTAATGGTATGATAAAAACTTAGAAATAACAGAAGAACTTACAAATAACAATTCTATTCCCAATTTCCCTCTCTAAGGCAGTTTTTTTTTTCTTTTTTTCATTAGAGTAATTTCTTATGTTGCATTACATCCTAGGACTGCCTCTGCCATCCCTCCCTGATCTCCTCTCTGTCTTGCTCTGAGAAAACTGGTATTCCAATTTGGCTAAACATGGGTGACTTGACTTTATAATTGCTTTGCTCAGATTAAATTTCTGTCCTTAAGATGTGTTATAACTCTTCTCTCTTTTGCTCAAATTCAGGATAGGTATTCTAGAATATCTGACTTGGCTCAGAGCCTATCAAGAGCCATATGAATATCTGAAGATATTCATTTTGGAGAAATTTGAATAAATTTAACTAAACATCCTCTATTCTGGCCTTTTAATAAGTGTGTCATAGCAATAGGTTCTCTAGGGATTAATGGGAAATATTTGAGTTAAATTAATATAACATGTTTGGAGTGGATAGATTTATTAATATAACAAAAATGGGATGACTGACCTCAGTTTTAGTTCTTGATAATGTTGTAGATTTAAAAAAATAGTTATGGGAATTATTTTAATTCTTTGAGCCTTAATTGTCTCGTCTGTAAAATGGTCATAAAACCAGGGATGAGAATCCTCATCCAAGTGCTGTGAGTGATGGCTGGGCAGTGAATGTGCTCCAAGGAAAATAAGAAATTCCCACTTTGAGACCTCACTCGCAGTTTTGGCAGAGAGAATGGCATAAGGATTCATTCATCCAAGCTATATATTCTTTCTCTGAAAAAATTCTAACTGAGAAAATAAATTTTAGAAGAAAAGTTATTTTGCTTCTGAGAATCAGAGATAAACAAAATTATCAAGATGGATACACACACATACACCCATATAAATAACCCACAAGCATCTCTACAATTGCTTCTTACTTTCAATGACTAAAAACAATGTAAATGTAAACAATGTAAAATTTATGAGGAAATAGAATGGGGCCAAATGAAAAAGAAACTGGAAGGCATATTAAAAATAAATAATGAAATAAATATTAGACAAAAATAAATAATGAAACAAAAATTAGGCATCATTAGGTAAGAAGTTGAATTAACACTATATTCAGAAAATAAACAAAAAATCATGAAATAAAGGCAGAATTTACAAAACAAAACAAAGGAACTCTAATTCTAGGTTCTGTTATAAAGAAATAAGGAGGTAGGAAATGCAAAATTAAAATGTTGAGAAGAAATTATTGGACTACATGGTTAAAGAGAGAATCCCACAGTATCCTTGACAGTGAATCAAGGCATCAAACACAAGAAAACAACACAAACATTCATCAAGCAAAACAAAATGAAACTCGTATGCCTACCATCAAGTTTCTCTTCTAAAATCATATGTACCAGGAGACAGTTGGGAACAGCCACAGAGTTTTATGAGAAAATAACTGTAACCTTGGAATATGTCAACTTGTCTCCATGTATTCGAATATTTTAAGGAATTTGCAAATATATAGACATAACTCAAGTCCATGTGCCAATAGCCAAACCTACCCACTAGCATTCTTCTCTATACACAGTTCTTTGACTTACTGTTTTTGTATTATGTGTAATTCTTTGTCCCAATCCCACTGCCAGCTGCACCCTCAACATTCTAACTTGCTTAAAATAGGAGTAACATTTTCTGAGTTTGTCTTTCCTCTATTATTCCTTCTATTTTCCTCTAAGTTCCTCTATCTGTGTGCCTCTACTTGCCTCTGTGTTCCTCTGTCTTTCCTCTATGTTTACCAACCATAGCCAATACAACGTAACCCACTATGGATTCATTAAGTTCACCAGTTGCCTTATATACACTCACAGGTGATCATTTAAATACTTTACAACAATATAAATAAAAGTAATATAAACAAACTTCTTTGACTCCTGCAATTTCTTCACCACCTTACTGCTTAAAACCAAGGTCATCTCTCCATTTATTTTATGTTTGTGTTAAGACCACACTCCCAACTTCTTGTCTATCAATTTCTATGTTATTCAGAGGGGGCTCAGGGCCATGTTATGGTTTCCATGGTTTCTCTGGTTTCTATGATTCCAGGACATTTGCAGGGTCTTCTTTCAGTAAAGCACTACTCATTATATTTTATGACTACATGGATATAAACATGAATATAATCCAGATATGACTGCATTAATTGTTCTTCTGATCTTATTTAAAGAAATTAAAACATTTTTCTAGGTCCCTAAATATGCCTTAGGCATTATGGCTACCATGCTTAATGGGTGAGTCAATAATTGAAAAACTTAAGATCATGGCATTCTGTCCTATTCATAGCAAACAGATGAGGAAAAGTGAAAAAAGTGACAGCTTTTATTTTCCTGGGCTTCAAAATCACTGCAGATGGTGACTGTAGCCATGAAGTTAAAAGACATTTGCTTCTTTGAAGAAAATCTATCACAAACCGAGATAGAGTATTAAAAAGCAGAGACATCACTTTGCTAACGAAGGTCCATATAGTCAAAACTATGGTTTTTCCAGTATGGATGAATGTGAGAGCTGGACCATAAAGAAGGCTGAGTGCTAAAGAATTGATGCTTTCCAACTGTGGTGTTGGAGACTCTTGAGAGTCCCTTGGACAGCAAGGAGATCAAACCAGTCAATCCTAAAGGAAACCAACACTGAGTATTCATTGGAAGGACTGATAGTAAAGCTGAAGCTTAAGCTCCAATACTTTGACCACCTGATGCAGAGAACCAACTCATTGGAAAAGATCCTGATGCTGGTAAAGATTGAGGGCAGGAGAAGTGATCAACAGAGGATGAGATGGTTGGATGACATCACCGATTCAATGGATGTGAGTTTGAGCAAACTCTGGGAGACAGTGAAGGACAGGGAAAGCTGGTGTGCTGCAGTCAATGGGGTAGCAAAGAGTTGGACATGACTTAGTGACTGAACAACAGCTTTGAATGTACTAGATTATAATATAATAGCAAAAGAAAGCCGAATTTTCCAGGGACTTAAGAAAAGTGTCCTTCTTGCAGGTGTTACACATCTGTGTGCACTGGGATGGGTCTGGACATGTGCCATGCTCACTGTGCGGTTGCCCTTTTGTAAAATATGGCTTGTCACTGTGGCAGAAAGAGAATGAAACCACAAGGAAGTGGGTACTGGACCTGCAGTTTCTAGGAGTAGGAAGCAGGCTGAGGACCGCACTATAGAAGCCATTCACTTATATCGAGACTCATCATCTCATCTCTTGCCCGTTTCTCTGTCTTGCAAAATAATCTTCTGTTCGTGGCACTGGAATTAATCACTTGGTATCCCTTAGAGGCAGTCCCAGTGGAGCTCATCTTTATTTTCCTGGATTACATTTGAGGCATGAGTTTTCTATACCCAAACAAACTTAAACCACTTGCCATTTGGTTCATTTGGTTTGATAAAAATCAAACGCTAAAGTCATAACACCATTGTAATGAGGAATACTCCCTAATTTCCAAAATGTCTTAAACTTTGTACCTTTTTTTAAGCAAGTATGGATTTTCTTTATTCTATGCATAAGCATATTTTCCTTCCTTAATGTTCTCTTCTCTATCTGCCTACATTAACTTTTTTTATTTTTATACTTTTGTCATTATTCTAACTTCTTTTATAAGTAATTAATTGCAGTAAAATAAATGCTCTGCCCTATTGTGTTTATTTGTTTCTTGTTTGTCGCTTTTACTAAACTGTGAGGGGTTATGATTTACTAATTAATATTCCTAGTTTCTACTGTAACATTAGAATATACCAGGTTTTGAATTACATTTGAACAAGACTTCGGAAAATATCTTTTATTTAAAAGGTTCTCTTCAGATCGATATATACTGTGGCAAGTCACATTACTCTGGGTTCAATTTACAATGAAAAAACTGAATACCTGGCCGCTAGTCCTTTCTAGACCTAACTTAGGTAATTTATACTTCCTTAGCTTTCTGAATTCACCTCATGCTCTCATCCCCTACACCATTATGCAACTCAGCTCACGGCTCTGAGAACACACCAGTGTTTTACACATGGCTGTGCCTTTAACATAAGTTGTTATTCTCCCTGGATTGGATTATTTTCCTCTCATCTTCCTGATGAGGTCAAATATCACTCCAAATATTATCTCAATATGAAGACTTTTTGGTGAGTTGTCTGCATCCTTGTATAGCTTTATACCTACTTCCCTTATATAATTTATTAAATTGCTGTTAGTTTATGTGCTTCTTAGCCAAATTGCTGACTCATAAAATAGTGAGCTAAACAAGTGGATGTTATTTATATCACTAAATATCAGTATGTGTGTGTGTGTATATACAATATATATATTATATATATATAATGCATCATATCTGATATATACAGTGACAAAATAAAGTTTGCTTACACAAACTATTCTTTCCAACATAGTAATTGTAATAGTATTCATGGTGTTAAGGCTGTCATGTTACAAACCTAGATATCTAGAAAAAAGTGAAGTTAAAAAAGGGTGGAAGTGGGTATAGAAAAGATTGAAGCAAACATGTTCTTGGTGATAAGTACACACTGCTTGTAACACCACACAGAGAATTCTGTGTCATAAATGCCACAAGTAATGGTATGATAAAAACTTAGAAATAACAGAAGAACTTACAAATAACAATTCTATTCCCAATTTCCCTCTCTAAGGCAGTTTTTTTTTTCTTTTTTTCATTAGAGTAATTTCTTATGTTGCATTACATCCTAGGACTGCCTCTGCCATCCCTCCCTGATCTCCTCTCTGTCTTGCTCTGAGAAAACTGGTATTCCAATTTGGCTAAACATGGGTGATTTGACTTTATAATTGCTTTGCTCAGATTAAATTTCTGTCCTTAAGATGTGTTATAACTCTTCTCTCTTTTGCTCAAATTCAGGATAGGTATTCTAGAATATCTGACTTGGCTCAGAGCCTATCAAGAGCCATATGAATATCTGAAGATATTAATTTTGGAGAAATTTGAATAAATTTAACTAAACATCCTCTATTCTGGCCTTTTAATAAGTGTGTCATAGCAATAGGTTCTCTAGGGATTAATGGGAAATATTTGAGTTAAATTAATATAACATGTTTGGAGTGGATAGATTTATTAATATAACAAAAATGGGATGACTGACCTCAGTTTTAGTTCTTGATAATGTTGTAGATTTAAAAAAATAGTTATGGGAATTATTTTAATTCTTTGAGCCTTAATTGTCTCGTCTGTAAAATGGTCATAAAACCAGGGATGAGAATCCTCATCCAAGTGCTGTGAGTGATGGCTGGGCAGTGAATGTGCTCCAAGGAAAATAAGAAATTCCCACTTTGAGACCTCACTCGCAGTTTTGGCAGAGAGAATGGCATAAGGATTCATTCATCCAAGCTATATATTCTTTCTCTGAAAAAATTCTAACTGAGAAAATAAATTTTAGAAGAAAAGTTATTTTGCTTCTGAGAATCAGAGATAAACAAAATTATCAAGATGGATACACACACATACACCCATATAAATAACCCACAAGCATCTNGCAGAGAGAACGGCATAAGGATTCATTCATCCAAGCTATATATTCTTTCTCTGAAAAAATTCTAACTGAGAAAATAAATTTTAGAAGAAAAGTTATTTTGCTTCTGAGAATCAGAGATAAACAAAATTATCAAGATGGATACACACACATACACCCATATAAATAACCCACAAGCATCTCTACAATTGCTTCTTACTTTCAATGACTAAAAACAATGTAAATGTAAACAATGTAAAATTTATGAGGAAATAGAATGGGGCCAAATGAAAAAGAAACTGGAAGGCATATTAAAAATAAATAATGAAATAAATATTAGACAAAAATAAATAATGAAACAAAAATTAGGCATCATTAGGTAAGAAGTTGAATTAACACTATATTCAGAAAATAAACAAAAAATCATGAAATAAAGGCAGAATTTACAAAACAAAACAAAGGAACTCTAATTCTAGGTTCTGTTATAAAGAAATAAGGAGGTAGAAAATGCAAAATTAAAATGTTGAGAAGAAATTATTGGACTACATGGTTAAAGAGAGAATCCCACAGTATCCTTGACAGTGAATCAAGGCATCAAACACAAGAAAACAACACAAACATTCATCAAGCAAAACAAAATGAAACTCGTATGCCTACCATCAAGTTTCTCTTCTAAAATCATATGTACCAGGAGACAGTTGGGAACAGCCACAGAGTTTTATGAGAAAATAACTGTAACCTTGGAATATGTCAACTTGTCTCCATGTATTCGAATATTTTAAGGAATTTGCAAATATATAGACATAACTCAAGTCCATGTGCCAATAGCCAAACCTACCCACTAGCATTCTTCTCTATACACAGTTCTTTGACTTACTGTTTTTGTATTATGTGTAATTCTTTGTCCCAATCCCACTGCCAGCTGCACCCTCAACATTCTAACTTGCTTAAAATAGGAGTAACATTTTCTGAGTTTGTCTTTCCTCTATTATTCCTTCTATTTTCCTCTAAGTTCCTCTATCTGTGTGCCTCTACTTGCCTCTGTGTTCCTCTGTCTTTCCTCTATGTTTACCAACCATAGCCAATACAACGTAACCCACTATGGATTCATTAAGTTCACCAGTTGCCTTATATACACTCACAGGTGATCATTTAAATACTTTACAACAATATAAATAAAAGTAATATAAACAAACTTCTTTGACTCCTGCAATTTCTTCACCACCTTACTGCTTAAAACCAAGGTCATCTCTCCATTTATTTTATGTTTGTGTTAAGACCACACTCCCAACTTCTTGTCTATCAATTTCTATGTTATTCAGAGGGGGCTCAGGGCCATGTTATGGTTTCCATGGTTTCTCTGGTTTCTATGATTCCAGAACATTTGCAGGGTCTTCTTTCAGTAAAGCACTACTCATTATATTTTATGACTACATGAATATAATCCAGATATGACTGCATTAATTGTTCTTCTGATCTTATTTAAAGAAATTAAAACATTTTTCTAGGTCCCTAAATATGCCTTAGGCATTATGGCTACCATGCTTAATGGGTGAGTCAATAATTGAAAAACTTAAGATCATGGCATTCTGTCCTATTCATAGCAAACAGATGAGGAAAAGTGAAAAAAGTGACAGCTTTTATTTTCCTGGGCTTCAAAATCACTGCAGATGGTGACTGTAGCCATGAAGTTAAAAGACATTTGCTTCTTTGAAGAAAATCTATCACAAACCGAGATAGAGTATTAAAAAGCAGAGACATCACTTTGCTAACGAAGGTCCATATAGTCAAAACTATGGTTTTTCCAGTATGGATGAATGTGAGAGCTGGACCATAAAGAAGGCTGAGTGCTAAAGAATTGATGCTTTCCAACTGTGGTGTTGGAGACTCTTGAGAGTCCCTTGGACAGCAAGGAGATCAAACCAGTCAATCCTAAAGGNCTATGGTTTTTCCAGTATGGATGAATGTGAGAGCTGGACCATAAAGAAGGCTGAGTGCTAAAGAATTGATGCTTTCCAACTGTGGTGTTGGAGACTCTTGAGAGTCCCTTGGACAGCAAGGAGATCAAACCAGTCAATCCTAAAGGAAACCAACACTGAGTATTCATTGGAAGGACTGATAGTAAAGCTGAAGCTTAAGCTCCAATACTTTGACCACCTGATGCAGAGAACCAACTCATTGGAAAAGATCCTGATGCTGGTAAAGATTGAGGGCAGGAGAAGTGATCAACAGAGGATGAGATGGTTGGATGACATCACCGATTCAATGGATGTGAGTTTGAGCAAACTCTGGGAGACAGTGAAGGACAGGGAAAGCTGGTGTGCTGCAGTCAATGGGGTAGCAAAGAGTTGGACATGACTTAGTGACTGAACAACAGCTTTGAATGTACTAGATTATAATATAATAGCAAAAGAAAGCCGAATTTTCCAGGGACTTAAGAAAAGTGTCCTTCTTGCAGGTGTTACACATCTGTGTGCACTGGGATGGGTCTGGACATGTGCCATGCTCACTGTGCGGTTGCCCTTTTGTAAAATATGGCTTGTCACTGTGGCAGAAAGAGAATGAAACCACAAGGAAGTGGGTACTGGACCTGCAGTTTCTAGGAGTAGGAAGCAGGCTGAGGACCGCACTATAGAAGCCATTCACTTATATCGAGACTCATCATCTCATCTCTTGCCCGTTTCTCTGTCTTGCAAAATAATCTTCTGTTCGTGGCACTGGAATTAATTACTTGGTATCCCTTAGAGGCAGTCCCAGTGGAGCTCATCTTTATTTTCCTGGATTACATTTGAGGCATGAGTTTTCTATACCCAAACAAACTTAAACCACTTGCCATTTGGTTCATTTGGTTTGATAAAAATCAAACGCTAAAGTCATAACACCATTGTAATGAGGAATACTCCCTAATTTCCAAAATGTCTTAAACTTTGTACCTTTTTTTAAGCAAGTATGGATTTTCTTTATTCTATGCATAAGCATATTTTCCTTCCTTAATGTTCTCTTCTCTATCTGCCTACATTAACTTTTTTTATTTTTATACTTTTGTCATTATTCTAACTTCTTTTATAAGTAATTAATTGCAGTAAAATAAATGCTCTGCCCTATTGTGTTTATTTGTTTCTTGTTTGTCTCTTTTACTAAACTGTGAGGGGTTATGATTTACTAATTAATATTCCTAGTTTCTACTGTAACATTAGAATATACCAGGTTTTGAATTACATTCGAACAAGACTTCGGAAAATATCTTTTATTTAAAAGGTTCTCTTCAGATCGATATATACTGTGGCAAGTCACATTACTCTGGGTTCAATTTACAATGAAAAAACTGAATACCTGGCTGCTAGTCCTTTCTAGACCTAACTTAGGTAATTTATACTTCCTTAGCTTTCTGAATTCACCTCATGCTCTCATCCCCTACACCATTATGCAACTCAGCTCACGGCTCTGAGAACACACCAGTGTTTTACACATGGCTGTGCCTTTAACATAAGTTGTTATTCTCCCTGGATTGGATTATTTTCCTCTCATCTTCCTGATGAGGTCAAATATCACTCCAAATATTATCTCAATATGAAGACTTTTTGGTGAGTTGTCTGCATCCTTGTATAGCTTTATACCTACTTCCCTTATATAATTTATTAAATTGCTGTTAGTTTATGTGCTTTTCAGAGAAGGCAATGGCACCCCACTCCAGTACTCTTGCCTGGAAAATCCCATGGGTGGAGGAGCCTGGTAGGCTGCAGTCCAAGGGGTCGCGAAGAGTCAGACACGACTGAGTGACTTCACTTTCACTCTTCACTATCATGCGTTGGAGAAGGAAATGGCAACCCACTCCAGTGTTGTTGCCTGGAGAATCCCAGGGACGGGGGAGCCTGGTGGGCTGCCGTCTATGGGGCCGCACAGAGTCGGACACGATTGAAGCGACTTAGCAGTAGTAGCAGGAGCAGTATGTGCTTTTGTGCTTCACATGAGGGTCACAGATAAACAAGATGTGGGATGCAGATATTTCATTTTTGTACTCCAAGTAGCATCCTCCATGCCTTTCAAATTATAGGGGGACACGATGCCATCAGTTTATACAGGTATAGCTGACACTATGGAAGGATAGGACATGGCAGAGAAGAATTGTGTGTGTGTGTGTGTGTGTGTGTGTGTGAATTCTGAATATCTGGGAATATTCCTCTTCTATAGTGCCTTGTTTTAAAACCTGATCTGAATACATCACACTCACAACAGAAGAAGGTCACACCACACCCACAACACATCACACCCAAAACACACCCACAACAGAAGACACTTTACTTCAATTGGTGAAGTGTCGCCAATTGATGAAAGAGTAGGTATCAATGAGCTTAGAGGAAAGAAACAATCACTAAGAAAATATGGTTTTCAAAACTGGGGCCAATAGTGCCATCTGATCAGCCCCTCCTAAGTCACATCTAGTAACAACTCTCCTCCCACCTCTCCTTCCTCACCCCAGCAAGGGTAACCATTATACTAACTTATAAAACTATAGATCAGTTTTGCCTGTTTTTGAAATTTATAAATGAACTCACACAGAGTTCATTTATCCTGCTCAATGCCTAAAGGAAATTCATCCTCATTGTTGTTTTATTTTTCTAATTCTTAATTAATCTTCTATAATATTCTGTTATCTTAATATAGTACAGTGCATCTATCCTGTAACTGATATATTTTTGGGTCATTTCCAGATTGGGCTACTAGTTTTTAAATATGCCTTATGGTGAACATAAGTATACATTCTATCAAGTGAAATTGCTAGTCTAAGGGCAGAATTACACAACTCTCTTGCATATAGCAGCTGTGCCTAAGGCCCATGTGTCTGATAAGGCTTATTTCCAAAAGTACCACTTGGCAAGGATATTTTTTATGATAACAAAATAGTAATTGCTTTCTTGAGTCCTATGAGAGAGAGAGGAGTTTTCTTTTCTGTACCTTAAGATTTTCTTTTAGTAGTTATTTAATTTTCAGGGCCAAAAGTTGAAATTTCATTCATGACCACTTGGGATAAAAAGTTGATCTAAGAAGCTCAACATTTGTGGTATAAAATGAAGAAGGACAAAATGGGATGACTATATGGATATATGGTATAGAAATGTATTGATTAGAAACCATACTGGGATCATACTGCAAAATGATCAATGTTAAATGGACACCATTATTTTGGTATGAATAAGAAACAAACAAAAAAACATGAAGAAAATATTACCCTAGGCTAATTTGATGGTTACATGCAGGATAAATTAAAGGGGAGAGATAGAAGCAGTTTGAAGGCTTCTAAATCATTTAAAATTAATGATTACTCAGACCAGAACTGAAGAACGGGTATGGAGTATGTGCATGTGTGTGTGTGTGTGTGTGTGTGTATCCTTACATGTGTATGGTGAACAACCAGGGCTAACACAGTAGAGAATGCAGGGGAAGAACTGACAAGATATAGCAACTAACTGTACACTGCAATGAAGAAGAACACAGTGGAAATTATGTTTGATCCTGGGTAATGGCAAAGCACACAAACTGGACATTCAGAAGGAGTATTCCATTTCCTAGGAAGAGTGAATTTGTTGCAGACACGCTGAATTTTGTCTGATTCTGACATCTCAAAGTGAAACTGATTAACAAGCAAAAGAGAATTGTGGCCTTGACATGCAGACTGAGATGGCAATAGGAATAAATAACAAGAGAATAAATGGGGACTCTCAAGGCACCTCTATGGAATTTTAAATAAAATTTAAAGTGATTGAAAAATAATTTCACAGATGTTCAAAGAATGTTCTTCCCTTGAGACTGATTTGTAGACTCACTGGTTTAATCACATTACATGTTGAACTATTTAATATATAAACAGCATTCCAGAAAGATTTCAAAGCTCTCTTGCTTAAGCTTCTAGTGAATAATTGCCAGAATGCAATTAGAGTCTACACACGTCAACTTTTGAAGTCTAAAGCCAGAAATATGTAAATGTGCTAGTTTAAATTAGCTATAGGTTGTCAATACTGGGTGGGTGATTGAATTCTTTCTAAACTAGCTTAATGTTGCATTCATTTTTCTATGTCCTATACCTATGCCAAAGGCCAAATTTTACATAAACATGTATAAAATGAAACATTTATTTTTATGTTTTAACCTTTCATTCTCATTCTCCCAAACTTTATAACAGTTCACATAAATATCTTTCTATAGGCTTGAATAATATAGTTAGAATTAAAATTTCATTTCCATATGAATTATTAATATTAATTTGTTTTTTGTATATGAAATAGATATTTCATGCTATAATCTTAAAATAATAATTGCTTTTTCTAAATACAATAAATAAAAATTATAATTTTATAATTATTTTTTAAAAAATAAAAATGATAAAAATAAAATATTTTTATTAAGCATTAATATAATATCTTACATTTTGACAAATATGAACTTTATATTCAGACAAGAGGGCTTCCTGGTGGCTCAGTGGTAGAGAATCTACCTGCCAATGCAGGCAATGTGAGTTCCATCCCTGGGTTGGGAAGATCCCTTGGAGAAGGACATAGTAACCCACTCCAGTATACTTGCCTGGGAAATCCCATGGACTGAGGAGCCTGGTGGGCTTCAGTCCTGGGGGTCGCAAAAGGGTTGGACATGACCTAGCAACTAAATAACAATATTCAGACAAGAAGAGAAAAATCAAGTTTATTCAGTTCAGTTCAGTTCAGTCCCTCAGTTGTGTCGGACTCTTTGCGACCTCATGGACTGTGTAGCATGTCAGGCTTCCCTGTCCATCACCAACTCCCAGAGCCTGCTCAAACTCATGGCCATTGAGTCAGTGATGCCATCCAACCATCTCATCTTCTGTCATCCCCTTTTCCTCCTGCCTTCAATCTTTCCTGGTATTAAGGTCTTTTCCAGCAAGGCAGTTCTTCACATGAGGTGACCAAAGTATTAAATACAAGTGAAACACTAATTCAGTTTCAAAATACCCCATCATATGCAATTGAACCAGACTTTAAAGATTTCCCAAAGTTTATTCTTATGCCATGTTATAATATCTTCATCCCCTTTTCCTCCTGCCTTCAATCTTTCCTGGTATTAAGGTCTTTTCCAGCAAGGCAGTTCTTCACATGAGGTGACCAAAGTATTAAATACAAGTGAAACACTAATTCAGTTTCAAAATACCCCATCATATGCAATTGAACCAGACTTTAAAGATTTCCCAAAGTTTATTCTTATGCCACGTTATAATATCTAGCTTATATTCGCAGAAGGTGTTTCACAGCACTATAACAGAAATATTGCCACCCACAAAATATCCAAATTCATGTTATATTTCACAATTTTCTGATAAAAATTAAAAAAATAAACCAGAATGGTGTTCTAATTTTTAAATTTAACTGATACTTTTAATTTAAATTTAAAATTAAAATTTTTAATTAAAAAAACTAATTTTAAATTTAACTAATCTATGAATTGAAAAAGATGGATAAGAGGAAATTAATATGAAAATGTAATGATATATATTATTAAAATTAAGTAAATATTCTGAAAATAGGATTTGTACATGAATCTAAATGAAGAAAGAGACATTAGGAAAATATATCATTTTATTTCATTTAAATTAACTAGCATTACAAACTCAGCAGTGGCCGCAGGACTGGAAAAGGTCAGTTTTCATTCCAATTCCAAAGAAAGGCAATGTCAAAGAATGCTCAAACTACCGCACAAT
>SJYX01018039.1:69903-81289 GCA_006410675.1 Oreotragus oreotragus | reverse complement strand
AACTCTATTATTTGCCCTGCTTCATTCCGCATTCCAAGGCCAAATTTCCCTGTTATCATCCAACAAATATCACTTGAAAGCAGTTCTTATATAAGAACCTAAGTCTCTCTGACTCTAAAGCTGTAGTCTCAACCTCCAGTTGCCACTGCTGACCAAGCTTTCACACATTTCCTGAATAAGTAGATTTATAAGATTCAATTATAAAAGTAGAGGACACTAAGTGAAATTGGAACTTCTGATAAACAATGAATAAGTTATAGTAGAAGTGTGTCCCATGTAATATTTAGCATGTTTATACCCTTCCCCTGAAAGTTGTTTATCTGAAATTCAATTTAACTGGGTCTCTTGCTGTATCTTACTGTGTGCATGGTTCCTTGAACCAGTGGTAGGCAAGCCATGACCTAAGAGGCTGGGAGAAAACTGCAAGGAGCCATAGGAACTGCAGACACGTTTATTCTCACCTGGCTGGCACAGGAGCCGTAGCAGCAGACTCGACATGACATGACATGACACAACACACCCCAACACAACACAGCCTCAAAGGGCTTTCCAGGTGGAGCTTATAGATCCTTACAGAACAAAAGCAGCCCATGGTCAAGTGAGTACCTGTGACGGGCGTGTGCAATGCTAGACATGAGCTCAGCTGTTACATAACCATTATTTTACAAAACATGGGGCGAGAGTGAGAAGACCTGGGATGAGAGAGCCTGACCATTGCTGTCTTGGCTAATTTGCTCTTTCCCTACATGGGGCTGCCTGTATTTTTCCTGACAACCCTGCAGATAGGCTGTCTTATTTTGTACACAAGTCCTGGTGAAATGATCAGAAGTGATAGCACTTTAGAGTTCAGAGAAACTAGAGTCGGTGGGATATAAGGAAATCGTTGCTTAGCAAGGAGAATTTTGAATGACTTGACCATTTACTGTGTGTCATAGATAAGAAAATACTACAAAAAGGAATGACTGAAAGAGAACATATTTCTATGCTACTAGACTGTTTCTATCACAGTCCAGCATTTGGGGACGATGGTTGTGGCCTAGTGTGTAGCTGTTTGTTTAGTTTATGGGAATCTTCTGCTTGCCTGTGTTGAGTAATTCTTTTCAGTGCTAACTTTTTAACCTCAGGGTGCTAGTCTTTTACTTCAAAAGATTTAGTGTTCTTTATTAAAGATATGAGAGTCAAGTCAAATTATATATCTATTTAATTAATTTCTCAATGACATTATTTTAATAATGTTAATGCTTCCAAATAATTTTCATGGTTTTCTCCATTTAGTGAATAAATGAATTGTATCCATTTTCTCCCTGGAAGATTATGCTCTTATATATGTCTAAGAATTGTGGAGGGCGGATACTGGTTAATATGCTAGATTGCTTTCTCCTTTGCTTTGACTCTCTTGAGACTTTTTAATCTACTTTAATATACCTACACACCAACTTCATACTCTACCAATTAACCATTCATTACCTAATTATCTCCTCCAGCTGAGCACTCTACTTCTTTAGAATAATTTCCCCCTCGTTATGATACTTGTAACAGTATTATTTGCACTCTTTAGTAAGTTATTTGTAGTAATTTGAATTGCATTCAAATAATTCAGCTAATTTATATCAGGAATCTTTCAGTTTACCTTAGATTTTTTGCTATTGAAAGAGATATCCTGTAATTGTTAAGGCCACTTCAGAATTATAACTCTCTTAGAATCTTACAAAATGTACAAAGCTGTCTTTTCAATGCAAAATTATCAAAAAAATTTCTAAGATACTAAACATGTGGTGGAAGATTATATTATGACAAAAGATACATAGAATGAATACTCAGGATAAGTGACGTTACTTTGTGATCCTGAACATTCAGAGAAATGAAAGAAATATATTCCCATTGTAGTTTTTTTTTTTTTAATCTATATCAGATAGCCTTAATGGAATGATTGGTGCCCAGACTAGCCATTCCACTATAATGATAAGAGAAGACAGCTGTTTTTAGGCAATGTGTAACAGAAAGCACAAAGCTGTGATCCTTACATAATGGGAAACTGAAAAGTTTAGCTCCATAAAGTCCCACCTGCACGTCTATGGACAATTCCCCAAGAACCACAGCTCAGAGTTGAGTTCCCAAAAGAGCGCACACAATTCTACAAAGCTAAGGAGACAGTGACTAGAGTGAAGTGGCTGGAGTCTATCCAGCGGGAAGCATCAGAAAGGTCTGTCCTATGCAGAGGGAGCAAAACAGGTCAAGATGAGACACCTGCCAGGGCACAAGGGCTGGGACTTGTTAAGAACATGAGACTGCTGCTGCTGCTGCTAAGTCACTTCAGTCGTGCCCAGCTGTGTGCAACACCGTAGATGGCAGCCTACCAGGCTCCTCCGTCCATGGGATTTTCCAGGCAAGAGTACTGGAGTGGATTGCAATTGCGTTCTCCAGAACATGAGACTACTCAGGATTTATTGGATACCAGCCTCTACAGGGTTGAAAAGCAAGGGAGTGGTGCTGGTCAGGGGGAAAGTCACATAAAAGCACCATCTGGTGACATATGGCCATATCACCAGAGAAATGTCCTTCACATGTAAACTGAGACGCCAAAAAGACCTTAAAATAAGAATGACATCTTAATAAAGCCCAAATCCAAGTGTGAAAAAAAAATCCTTAGGGAAGATGAAATATAGAATTTGAGTATCACTAGATTGGTGGTAGAAATATCAATAATCTCAGATATGCAGATGACACCACCCTTATGGCAGAAAGTGAAGAGGAGCTAAAAAACCTCTTGATGAAAGTGAAAGAGGAGAGTGAAAAAGTTGGCTTAAAGCTCAACATTCAGAAAATGAAGATCATGGCATCCAGTCCCATCACTTCATGGGAAATAGATGGAGAAACAGTGGAAACAGTGTCAGACTTTATTTTTATACTCAGGATTTATTGGATACCAGCCTCTACGGGGTTGAAAAGCAAGGGAGTGGTGCTGGTCAGGGGGAAAGGCACATAAAAGCACCATCTGGTGATATATGAACATACCACTGGAGAGATGTCCTTCACATGTAAACTGAGATGCCAAAAAGACCTTAAAATAAGAATGACATCTTAAGAAAGCCCAAATCCAAGTGTGAAAAAAAATCCTTAGAGAAGATGAAAGATAGAATTTGAGTATCACTAGATTGGTGGGAGAAATATCAATAATCTTAGATATGCAGATGACACCACCCTTATGGCAGAAAGTGAAGAGGAGCTAAAAAACCTCTTGATGAAAGTGAAAGAGGAGAGTGAAAAAGTTGGCTTAAAGCTCAACATTCAGAAAATGAAGATCATGGCATCCGGTCCCATCACTTCATGGGAAATAGATGGGAAAACAGTGGAAACAGTGTCGGACTTTATTTTTTTGGGCTTCAAAATCACTGCAGATGGTGACTGCAGCCATGAAATTAAAAGATGCTTACTCCTTGGAAGAAAAGTTATGGCCAACATAGATAATATATTCAAAAGCAGAGACATTACTTTACCAATAAAGGTCCATCTAGTCAAGGCTATGGTTTTTCCTGTGGCCATGTATGGATGTGAGAGTTGGAGAAAGCTGAGTGCCGAAGAACTGATGCTATTGAACTGTGGTGTTGGAGAAGACCCTTGAGAGTCCCTTGGACTGCAAGGAGATTCAACCAGTCCATTCTGAAGGAGATCAGCCCTGGGATTTCTTTGGAAGGATATGATGCTAAAGCTGAAACTCCAGCACTTTTGCCACCGCATGCAAAGAGTTGACTCATTGGAAAGGACTGTGATGCTGGGAGGGTTTGGGGGCAGGAGGATAAGGAAATGACAGAAGATGAAATGGCTGGATGGCATCACTGACTTGATGGATGTGAGTCTGAATGAGCTCCGGGAGTTGGTGATGGACAGGGAGGCCTGGCGTGCTGCGATTCATGGGGTTGCAAAGATTCGGAAATGACTGAGCGGCTAAACTAAACTGAACTTATTGAGGCTCAGGAACACCTTGAGCATTCCTTGAGTCTACAACAACAAAGTGTAAAACAAGTCCAGATTAATTCAAGGGAACCCAGGAGTAAGTAAACTTTCAGCTAAAATTAAAAATTTCAATAAGAAATTTTGTATTTTTATAATATAGTATCCTAAATGCCTAATATTCAATGAAATTAAAAGATGAATTTCCTTGGAAGAAAAGTTATGACAAACTTAGACAGTATATTAAAAAACGAAGACATCACTTTGCTGACAAAGGTCTGTCTAGTCAAAGCTATGGTTTTTCCAATAGTCATGTATGGATGTGAGAGTTGGACCATAAAGAAAGGTGAGTGCTGAAGAACTGATGCTTTTGGACTGTGCTTCATTGTAGAAGACTCTTGAGAGTCCCTTAGACTGCAAGGTGATCAAACCAGTAAATCCTAAATGAAATTAACCTTGAATATTCATTGGAAGGACTGATGCTGAAGCTGAAACTCCAATACTTCGGCCACCTATGCAAAGAGCTGACTCATTGTAAAAGACTGTGATGCTGGGAAAGATTGAGGGCAAGAGTTCAGTTCAGTCGCTCAGTCGTGTCTGACTCTTTGAGACCCCATGAATCGCAGCACGCCAGGCCTCCCTGTTCATCACCATCTCCCGGAGTTCACTCAGACTCACGTCCATGGAGTCCGTGATGCCATCCAGCCATCTCATCCATGGTCATCCCCTTCTCCTCCTGCCCCCAACCCCTCCCAGCATCAGAGTTTTTTCCAGTGAGTCAACTCTTCTCATGAGGTGGCCAAAGTACTGGAGTTTCAGGGCAAGAGTAGGAGAGTTTAATAGAGAATGAGATGATTAGATGGTATCACCAGCTCAATTGACATGAGTTGGAGCAAAACCAGGAGATAGTGAAGGACAGGGAAGCCTGGCATGCTTACACAGGGTTACAAACAGTTGGACATGACTTATCAACAGAACAACAAATGAAAAACAACAAAACAAAAACCGTCACCAACAAATGTGCCAAGATGATTTGGTGAGGTAAGGATTGTCTTTTCCACAAATAGTGGTGAGACAACTGGATAACTACACATGAAAGAACAAAGTTAGACTCCTACCTCACATCAAATACAAAAATCAATTTAAAGTGAATCAAAGATCTAAATGAATGTTAAAAAGTACATAACACTTGAGAGAAAACAGGTGTAAGCATTCATCACCTTGTAGTTCAGTTCAGTTCAGTTTAGTCGCTCAGTCGTGTCCGACTCTTTGCGACCCCATTAATCGCAGCATGCCAGGCCTCCCTGCTTATCACCATCTCCTGGAGTTCACTCAGACTTTCGTCCATCGAGTCTGTGATGCCATCAAGCCATCTCATTCTCGGTCATCCCCTTCTCCTCCTGCCCCTAATCCCTCCCAGCATCAGAGTATTTTCCAATGAGTCAACTCTTCGCATGAGGTGGCCAAAGTACTGGAGTTTCAGCTTTAGCATCATTCCTTCCACAATTCCTTCCAAATTTCAGGGTTGATCTCCTTCAGAATGGACCGGTTGGATCTCCTTGCAGTCCAAGGGACTCTCAAGAGTCTTCTCCAACACCAGAGTTCAAAAGCATCAATTCTTTGGCGCTTAGCCTCCTTCACAGTCCAACTCTCACATCCATACATGACCACAGGAAAAACCATAGCCTTGACTAGACGGACCTTAGTTGGCAATGTAATGTCTCTGCTTTTGAATATACTATCTAGGTTGGTCATAACTTTTCTTCCAAGGAGTAAGCATTAAGCATTAGATATGACACCAATAGCACAAATATTAAGAGAAAAAGAAATAGATTTATTGGATTAAAAAATTTAAATATCTCTATGCCTCATGACATCCCATCAAAAAAGGGCAAAAACAATCCACTGTATGGAAGAAAATACTAAAATTCATATTTCTGATGGGAAACTTCTATCCACAATATATAAAAAACTCTTGCAACTTAATGAAAAGACAAAACACTCAGTTAAACAGAAGCAAATATTCTGAATAGATATTCAGAAAAATACAAATGGCCAATATGCATATGAGGAGATCTTCAACATCTTTAGCTATCAGGGAAATGCAAATCAAAACTATAATGAGATACAACTTCACCCCCAATATGATGGCCATGATCAAAAAGTAAGACAGCAAGTGAAGAGATGGAGAAATTAAAACATTCATACATTGCTGTTGGGAATGCAGAATAACACAGTCTCTCCAAAAAACAGCCTGGCAGTTCTTCCAAAACCAAATGAACAGAAAGGAGAGTTACCATATAATTTAGCAATATCATTCCTAGGTGTCTACCCAAGAGAAATAAGAACATGTTCATAGAAGATCTTGCTGAAATTTATGTCAGAGAGTGTTTTGTCTATGTTTTCTTCTAGGAGTTTGATAGTTTCTGGTCTTATATTTAGGTCTTTAATCCATTTTGAGTTTATTTTTGTGCATGGTGTTAGACAGTGTTTAAAAACTGAAAATAGAACTGCCATACGACCCAGCAATCCCACTGCTGGGCATATACACTGAAGAAACCAGAATTGAAAGAGACATATGTACTTCAATGTTCATCGCAGCACTTTTTACAATAGCTAGGACATGGAAGCAACCTAGATGTACATCAGCAGACAAATGGATAAGAAAGTTGTGGTACAATGCACAATGGAATATTACTCAGCTATTAAAAAAAAAAACACACACACATTTGAATCAGTTCTAATGTGGTGGATGAAACTGGAGCCAATTATACAGAGTGAGGTAAGTCAGAAAGAAAAACACCAATACAGTATATTAATGCATATATATGAAATTTAGAAAGATGGTAATGATGACCCTATATATGAGACAGCAAAAGAGACACTGATATAATGAACAGACTTTTGGACTCTGTGGAACAAGGAGAGGATGGGATAATTTGAAAGAATAGCATTGAAACATGTATATTACCATATGTGAAATAGATCACCAGTCCAAGTTCAATGCATGAAATGGGACACTCAAAGCCAGTGCACTGGGACAACCCAGGGGGATGGGATGGGGAGGGAGGTGGGAGGGAGTTTCCAAATGGGTGGACACATGTATACCCGTGGCTGATTCATGTCAATGTATGGCAAAACCCACCGTAATATTGTAAAGTAATTAGCCTCCAATTAAAACAAATTAATTAATTAAAAAGAAGAATATGTTCATAGAAACTTACACATGGACGATCATTACATTCATAATAGTCATGAAGTGGAAACAATGCAAATGGTCATAAACCCAAGAGGAAAGTGCAAAGGCATATTAATTTGTTCCTTAAAAGAAAAAAGAGAGAGAGAGAGACTAGGGCCAATGCACCTGTACAAATCTGGCCTCTCAACTCACTAGATCACTGAGAATCTCAGGCTGCCTGAGGACTTGTATGGTTGACTGACACAGTTGTCCCTAAGGAAAGCTCCACAACACCACCAAGGGTGGATGTCCAGGCCTGATATCATTCAGAACTCTAAGAAGGTCAGCAAAAGGAGGTGTGATGGTGCGATGATGGGAGGAAAGGGGATGCAGCTCTGGGGAAAGAAGTCTGATCTTTGATGGAGCTCGCACAGGTGGTGGGTGCCCTTTCCTAGTATTTCTGCTTCAAAACTGCCTGGAACTCGACTCCTCCTTTCAGGCTGAAAGGCTGCACATTTCTCCTTGGACCTTTGCTGGAGTCCCTACCTTGAATTTGCCTGGTTCAGTCTGGATGGGGCTGACCTGATGAGGCTCAGTTTTGCTTCTCTGCTGAAAAGCCCAGCTGCAGCTCATCTCATAGGTACAATCCTCCTTTCTTTGCAAAGAACTTACATGCAGCTGCTTGGGCTCCAATTCAGCTTTGAGGTCTTGCCCTGGCTGGCATATGCTTCCCAAGTAGCACCTCTTTTGGGAAGCCTGACCCCCCAAAATGGTGAAACTAATAAATTTTTACCCACGTAACCCATGACTTCTTATAGCACATCATCTTTTAATTTCTTTTTTGCAGTCCCAGCTTATTTCACTGTCTGGAATTAACAACAACAACAATAACAACAACAAAAAAGTGAAGCAGTGGAGTAATAGATAGATCATCTGGTCCAACTTTCCTTTTACAGGTGAGAAGGGATCCCCACACTTTTCAACAGCCATGGGATTTTCCCATGTCGCCTAAGTTTCTATTAAGGAAGCACAATATTGCCTTTGTTGAGGTATATATACCCTGTTCGGGGAAGGCAATGGCACCCCACCCCAGTACTCTTGCCTGGAAAATCCCATGGACGGAGGAGCCTGGTGGGCTGCAGTCCATGGGGTCGCTAACAGTCGGACAGACTGAGCGACTTCACTTTCACTTTTCTCTTTCATGCACTGGAGAAGGAAATGGCAACCCACTCCAGTATTCTTGCCTGGAGAATCCCAGGGACGGTGGAGGCTGGTGGGCTGCCATCTATGGGGTCACACAGAGTCAGACACGACTGAAGTGACTTAGCAGCAGCAGCAGCAGCATATACCCTGTTTGCTGAAGGTAGGGGACAAAAGTAAGTCAATGGAATTTTTTTAATGAGCCACACTAAGAAAGAAATGCTGTTTTTCCTGTGGCTAAATTTAACCAACATATGACAACCCTTCATTAGGGTTTATGTTTTTCATTAAAAAAAACTACTTTTTATTTTTATTTTAAATTGGAGTACAGTCAATAACTTTGTGATAGTATCAGGTGGACAGCAACGGCCTCAGCCATACATATACATCCATCCATTCTCCCCAAACTCCCCTCCAATCCAGACTGCCATATAGCATTGAGCAGAATTCCCTGTGCTATACAGTAGGACCTTGTTGATTATCTTCTCCCTTTTTTGTGAGTGTTAAAATGTCTCTACAAAATTAAGAAGTATGTGACAAAGACTTTGGGGCATTTTAAATGACTTTATTTGACAAACAATATTAATAATATCTCCTGTTTTAAGTACTACAAAACTTATAGTACTGACACGTGCTACAACGTGGATGAATGTTGAACACATCATGCCAAGTGAAAACAAAATGTTTGTGGAAGACCACATCATATGATTTCCTTTATATTAAGTGTCTAGAATAAGCAAATCTGTAGAGGATAAGAGTAAATTAGTGGAGGAAAATGAGGAGCTTGACTGCAGGAATGATGCTAAAGCTGAAACTCCGCTACTTTGGCCACATCATGAGAAGAGTTGACTCATTGGAAAAGACTCTGATGCTGGGAGGGATTGGGGGCAGGAGGAGAAGGGGATGACAGAGGATGAGATAGCTGGATGGCATCACGGACTCAGTGAACGTGAGTCTGAGTGAACTCCAGGAGGTGGTGATGGACAGGTAGGCCTGGTGTGCTGCGATTCATAGGGTTGCAAAGAGTCAGACATAACTGAGCAACTGAACTGAACTGAACTGAACTGACTGCAAAAAGGTATATGGTTTCTTTTAGAGGTGGTGAAAATGTTCTTAAATTGAGTACAGGCATGGCACAAGACTGTGAATATAGTAAGAAGCATTGTTGTTTAAATAAATGGTTGAATTATATGATAAGTTTATCTCAGTAAAGCTGTTGTTCACTCCCAAATCAATGACCATACAAAGACATCATTATAAATATAAAGCTATGTAATTATATATGCATATGAAATAAGGCTTGTTACAAATAATCATGAGAAACCAGTTAACAGAAAACAAACCTGAAATGGCACAAAGGTTAGGCTAAGCAAATACAAATCTAAAGCATCTATTATAAATATCTCTGAATGGTTAAGCTAAAACGTGGTCCAAATTGATCACAATTGCTAATCCTATCATGTAAGTGGAGACAGTAATAAGTAAAATAAATTCTAGAATTAACAAAAATTTAAGAAAACAGTGTTTTAGCAGATTGCAGGTGACGGAATAAAAAGTCAGTAAATTTAGAGCAGATATGTGAAAATTATTAATCTGAAAAACAGAGGAACAAAGATTGAAGAAGAATGAGCCAATTTTCAGGGCCCTGGGTGGAACAATATCAAACAATAAAGTAATTGGGACAGGAAAAAAAAATTAAAGAAACATGCTAAAATTTTAAAATCATATGAAAATTACATTTAGATTTCATAGCTCAGACAATCACAAACAACATAAATATAATCAGCAGGCATATTAAAGAAAGTTAAATTGTAGAAAACTAAGGGAATAAACCCTGAATGCTTTTTGGAAGGACTGATGCTGAAGCTTCAATGTTTTGCCCACCTGATGTGAAGAGCCAACTCATTGGAAAAGACTGGTGCTGGGAAAGGTTGAAGGCAAGAGGAGTAGCAGGTGACAGAGGATGAGATGGTTTGATGGCATCAGCAATTCAATGGACACAAAGTTGTGTAAACTCTGGGAGATTGTAAGAGACAGGGAAGCCTGGTGTGCTGCAGTTCATGGGGATGTGAAGAGTCAGAGATGACTTGGCAACTGAACAACAAGATAAAGAGAAAATCTTGAAAACAACCGGGGGGAGGGGGTGGAATATATATATATATACATATGAACAATGGTAAGAATTTTTTCTGATTTCTCCAGAACATCTCCTGGAGTAGGAAATGACAACCCATTCTAGTATTCTTACCAGGAAAATTCCATGGACAGAGGAGCCTGATGGGGTATACAATCCATGTGGTCACAAAGAGTTGGATGTGACTGAGCACATTATAGATAAATCAATAATGGTATAAGTCCAGAAGAACACAATGATATGTCCAGTGCTGATGGATTTGTAACTTGAGGAAGTAAAATATATGAAAACAATCATCAAAGGATGTGTGATGCTGATTGGAGCTATACTATTTAAGGAAGTGGAAATTTGGATGGGAGACTGTGGAGTGAGAAAGAGGATATAAACTAAATTATTTCCATGAAAATGATGAAATTCTTGTTGTTATGACAGACACTGTATAACTAAGTGCGGCCTACTCTTGTGAACAAGACAAATGTCCCTACTTTAAACAGAGACAAAATAAAGGGCCATAGTGCATCTTGGAAGGAAGACAAATGAATTATATCAAAGTCTATTTGACTAAGTTTGTAAATAAGTAATAAGGCACCATAGAACTTGATGAAGTGGATGTGAAGAGTTGTTTGTGATAGTGATAAAACAGGAAGTGGGTACTATATAACATTCAGCAGATTTTTCCATAATAAAGTTTATATATTTTATTCTTAATTAGTGGTGACCTTATTTGAGGCTATTAATCTGTAATTACACTTAGCCCTGTGTCTGACACAGCATAGACTATCCCTTCAAGATCATGAAATTTTCAAAATGAAAAACAAATTGCACAATAAAATAATAGCTATACAGACTCTTGCCTAATATCAAGTCTTAAAAATATTAAATACTAGGTAGTGGGTTGAGAATGACGCCCAGGTATATTTTCA
>SJYX01018039.1:58027-69780 GCA_006410675.1 Oreotragus oreotragus | reverse complement strand
CTGTTCTCCATAGTGGCTGTACTAGTTTGCATTCCCACCAACCTGTCTCTTATACACATCTAGACACCTAGGTTGAGAGTATGACTTGTAAACAAGACAAAGTTTCTGGAGTCCAGGTTCTTAGAATGCCTGTTTCTATAAGTACTAGGAGAAATTTGGTCTCCTCATATTGAGAAAACTTTCCAGTATTGCTTTTGTGTGTGATTTTAGGAGCCCAGTTTACACCTGTTTCTGTGAATTGTCCCAATTTTAATCAGCCAGTGATATTAAACCAACCTTCAATTTAGAAGTGACAACCACATACCTGATAATGTATTTTATGATACATAAAACCAGAAAAAGTCTAACTTCTTTTATTAATTGCATTTATTATATTTTGTTCACTCTGTATAGTATAGAGAACAACATAAACTATGTGTTATCATATTAACTTTAATTATACTTTTATTAATATCTATGATTTTATAAAATAGTTTTCTCCCCTTTGGTCATTTGAAACTATTTTAAAAATAAATTGTTAAAAAACTATTTTTACAAGGAATACTGAATTTTTATCTCAGAGTTTTCCTTTTCAAGTGATTGGCTATTTCCTCAGGGTAGAGTAAAATGTCAATATATTTCTTTAGTTCCAATAATTCATTATAACTCTCACATGATAATTATGTTACTATGTTAATACAAGTCATTTTTTTGCAAGTGATAGATGGAAGGAGATTTCTTCAGATTAAAAAAAAGTTTCAATTGAATTTTGTTGACACGACTAGTGAGCATATGGCAAATTAACTCACATTACAGTAAAATAGCTTCATTTCAGGTCTTAGCAATGTCACATAGGTTCCAGATACATAGTGTAAAATGACTATAATACATTGGACTGAAGAATTAATGGAAGGCTGAGAGTATCTTTATTATAATACCAAACTTTTCACATCTAGATTATTTAAATATATACCAACTGGGTTAGCACTTTTAATTACTAATCCATAGCTGATTGTTTCTACCACATAACCATTAATTTATCCAAAAGTAGTTGTNAAGTTTCAGTTGATTTTTGTTGACACGACTAGTCAGCATATGGATAATTAACTCACATTCCAGTAAAATAGCTTCATTTCAGGTCTTAGCAATGTCACATAGGTTCCAGATACATAGTGTAAAATGACTATAATACATTGGACTGAAGAATTAATGGAAGGCTGAGAGTATCTTTATTATAATACCAAACTTTTCACATCTAGATTATTTAAATATATACCAACTGGGTTAGCACTTTTAATTACTAATCCATAGCTGATTGTTTCTACCACATAACCATTAATTTATCCAAAAGTAGTTGTTGAGTCTCTATGCTAGATAGTGCCAGTTCAAATATAAATAAAACATAATCATTGCTATAATAGTTTTCAATTTAGTCATCTAGGAAATTCAGTTTTAAAGAAACTGCTTCAATAAAATATAAATGTCAAAAATGNCATAGCTGATTGTTTCTACCACATAACCATTAATTTATCCAAAAGTAGTTGTTGAGTCTCTATGCTAGATAGTGCCAGTTCAAATATAAATAAAACATAATCATTGCTATAATAGTTTTCAATTTAGTCATCTAGGAAATTCAGTTTTAAAGAAACTGCTTCAATAAAATATAAATGTCAAAAATGTTTGGGTAGTCATAAACTTAAGTAGATATTGCTTCCTAAATTATTATATTTATAATAATATTAATTTAGAAAGCTTCCACTTTGAGAATGGTTGAGAGATTTAAAGATGATATTAGCACATTAGCATATTGACATAGAAATTGTCAAAGGAGGTTTACAAGCATCTGTCAGTGCATAATTATAAGGAACTTATATTTGTAGGTATACATCAGTCTGAATGTACAGCAACATAAATCACAAATGAAAAAAAAAAAAAAAATAAAGAAAGAAAGCTGAGCACCGAAGAATTTATGCTTTGCACTGTAGTGTTGGAGAAGACACTTGAGAGTCCCTTGGACTGCAAGGAGATCCAACCAGTCCATCCTAAAGGAGACCAGTTCTGAGTGTTCATTGGAAGGACTGATGCTGAAGCTGAAACTCCAATACTTTGGCCACCTGATGCAAAGAGATGACTCATTTGAAAAGACCCTGATTCTGGGAAAGGTTGAGGGCAGGAGGAGAAGGGGATAACAGAGGATGAGATGGTTGGATGGCATCACTGACTCAATAGACATGATTTTGGGTAAACTCCAGGAGTTGGTGATGGACAGGGAGGCCTGGTGTGCTGTGGTACATGGGGTTGCAAAGAATTGGACATGACTGAGTGACTGAACTGAACTGAACTGAATAAATACCAACAGACTCTTTTGGATGTGTATAGGAAAGGAGTCACATGAAAGTTAAATTTCCAGGGGCTGCACAATTCTTTGTGTAGAAACAGTTGTTGTTCAGTTGCTCAGTTGTGTCCAACTCTTTGTGACCCCATGAATTTCAGAATGCCAGGTTTCTCTGTCCTGGAGTTTGCTCAAACTCATGTCCATTGAGTCGGTGATGCCATCCAACCATCCCTTCCTCTGTTATCCCCTTCTCCTCCTGCCTTCAATCTTTCCAAGCATCAGGGTCTTTTCTAATGAGTTGGCTCTTCACGTCAGGTGGCCAAAATATTGGTGCTTCAGCTTCAGCATCAGTCCTGCCAATGAATATCCAGGGTTGATTTCCTTTAGGATTGACTGATTGGATCTCATTGCAGTAGAAACTCATCCCACTGGTTAGTCCCCTCACCTGCATCAGGACACCTTGCTTTCCAAAGTCTCTCCATTTATTTCTGAGAATTCATGGAAAACTTTTATATGTGTTCACAAAATTTTCTCCTACCTCAGCATTGGTTTTGGAGTCCCCAAGTCTTGTGAAGCCAAAAACAGGCCTTTCTCTGCCATTTACTTCACCATTTCCCCCAGCTTCTGTGCTCTCTATGAGAGCATCATTTTCCAAGCCAGGGAAGCAACTTTTTCTTCCCCTCAAAGCTGTGGATAATGAGGTATTTGAGTAGAACTGGGTCACTTTGAGTCCTTACTCTGATGCACCATACTGCTTTCTGGGCATTCATGAGGGGAAAACCTCCCAGCTCCAGGCTGCATTTTGTCACCTGGCCCCTTAGAAGCACCATTTGCTTCCTGAGTATTACAGGAAGCCTCGTGAGGAAACCTTCCTTAGTTCCTGCCAGAAGCCCCTTTGCTCATGGGTCTCACACCTCCTCGCTGGCCATAAGCTGGGGTGCATGCCATGTTTTTCTCCTGAGTCACATGCCCTGTGTGTTCTGCCCGTATCTTCTTAGGCTTTACTGATGGCCAAACAGCTGCATCACTTTGCCTGAGGCCTTCTTCAGTATTCTGCCTGCCCTGCTTGTAGGCAGGCTTCTTGGGTACAGTCCCTGGGCATTGACTGACAAGAATAGGTGTGGTTAACTTCAGAGCCTGTGTTCTACTTAGGCTTCATGAGTTCCTCGATACAAGGAAACTTCAGTTAGCCACAGTGGTAACTGCCTTGATAAGACAGTATTCATTCAGTGGCTCTTTTCTTACTGTCTCACTTCCTCACTCCTTTATTAGAGCTTTTTAGGGTTATCTCCCCCGCAAAACTACTTGCACTCAAATCCTTGTCTTCAAGTCTACCTCTGGAGGTATTTAAACTAAGATGCTTCCTCATGTCCCGGTCTTTCCGGACATAAAGAGCACACATCTCCTTACAGGCCTGCATTCCCCAGGCAAAATCAACACATACCAGTAAATACTTGAATAACCACGTATGTACCAGTTTCTTAGACATGGCCGAGGTCTGAATCCAGATCAGCTCCATCTGGGTCTTCCGCTACAAATGTAAGAGGAGGAGGTGATATGATGCTGGAGGCAGAGACTATAGTGTGATGTAGCCAGAGGAATGTCACCTGGCCCCTTAGAAGCAGAGCTGGCTGCATTTTAAGGAATGCCAGAGCCACCAGAAGCTGGAAGAGCTAAGGCACAGATTCTTACCTAGAGCCTTCTGAGAGAATGCAGCCTGCTGACACCTTAATTTCAGACTTCTGGCCTCCAAAATTGTGAGGGAGCAAAATTATGCTATTTTAAGCCACCACATGTGTGGTAATTTGTCATGGCATACCTAGGAGACTAATATAGGCCCAACATTCATTTGTCCATTCATTCTGCCAGCATTTGATAAGCACCTGTTATGTGCCAGGCACTGCTAGACAAGAAGATAAGAGTCTCTCTCTGCCTTCAGAAGTTTATAGTTAAGTTCAGGGCCTTATGTGTGCCTGGATCATATGGGCATCCTACATTGGACCTAGCTAGACCTACTGGCCATTTTTCTGCCTCATCCACTGCATAATTATGTGCAAGTTAAGAGTGCTAGGCTGCCACTGGAAATCTCTGAATACTTACACGTCTCTAGTACAGGGGATCATAAGGTCATGAAACTTGAGAGGTGATAGAGCTCTTGAAGACTGTTTGATTCAAATTCTCCCCACCACCCAGTATAGGAATCCACTCTTCAGAGTTCCTGGTAAGGGGCCATTCAGCCTCTTTTGGAGCATATCCCCAGTGAGTAGCATATCCCTTTTATACTAAATCCTTCTTCATGTATGGGCAACTTTCACTGCAGGGTTCTCAACGTCACTGAGCCATAATTTGCCCGTTATGGCTTCCATCTAATTATCAAAATTCTATCCTTAAGCCCCATAAAAATAGGTCTAATTCTTCTTTCACACAACAAGCCTTCAAATTATTGAAAACACCTGACATTTTCCCCCAGCTATCTTCTGTTACCTGGCAACTAGCCCAGTTTAACTTACCATTTCTCAGGTGAAGTGGTTTCTAAACCTTTCACCATATTGTATTCCTTTTCTAAATACAGTATCATTTATCCATACAATTTAAAATACAGCACAGAAGATACTGTTTATATATCAATCAGAAGAGAAAGGGACCATTACCTCCTTTGTTCTGGGCTTAATCCATGCACCCTCAGACTGCATTCATATTATAAAAAATGATGTTATGTGATTGATTCATTCTGACCTTAGCAGCTGAAACCTAAGTGTTTCACTGAATTTTCACTGAACCTAGTTTCCCTTATATGCCTCTATCCTTGATTTTGGAATCTATGTGAAATATTTTATATTTATATCTGGAAATTGGCCCTTTTTTCAGCTAATTTTTTCAAGCAGTTAAAATATCTTTCAATTCTGATTTCTTATCCAGAATATTAACTTGCTTAGGCTGACTCGCATTCACATGCTCCCCCACCCTATTCCTGGAACTTAACACTATGTCTTCAGGCTTCTCTGGTTTAAACTCTTTCTTATTTGGACTCTTAGAACTTGTTCACATACTCCTATAAGACATTACTCTTAGCCCTTGACTCTTGTCAAGTCACGACAACTAATTTCTGGGTCAGAGCTTAAATCTCTAAAACTCCTTCCAGCTATAATCTTTTATTCATGTTAGAAACTGACAGATACTCAAAATTATTGCAGTTGATAAGGTGCATGTAAGTATAGGGGGTAGCTAGCACCTTATGAAATCCAGGAAGACAATCAATGTTTTATAAATGGTATCAAGGCAACATACTTGGGAAGACCCTGGGGAACTATAGCATCTTTAAGAAGGTTCACAGCAAGGTTTTGGCACCCTTTTGGATTCTATTCTCTGGACTGCAGTATGAATCTGAAGAATCCAAAAGTGGCTCTCATAGGCCCGTGGACCATTTCCAAAGGGCTGGGGGCATCATCACTTGACATTATCAAAACTAACTCAGTAAGAGGAACCCAGAGTTCACTAAGGTGGTTGAAAGTGAAAGTGTTATTTTCCCAGTTGTGCCTCTTTGCAACTCTAGGGACTGTAGCCCTCTAGGCTTCTCTGTCTATGGGATTCTCCAGGGAAAAATATCAGAGTGGGTCACTGTTTCCTTCTCTAGGGGATCTTCCTGACCCAGGGCTTGAACCCAGGTCTCCTGCATTGGCAGGCAGGTTTCCTACCATTTGAGCCACCAGGGAAGGTTGTTGGGGCATAACAAATAGTATCTTATCAATACCTTGCAGTTGTTCATTTTTATTTCTCTCGTTTTCTGCTTTTTGTTATTTTTTAAATTGAAGTATAGTTACTTTACAATCTTCTGTTAGTTCCTGCTGTAGTTGTTCTTTTTCAAACTCAAAGGAATGTCATTAAGAGAGGTGAAAGGATGAGGTAGGAAGATGTGATGTGCTCGGGGAAAGAAAATCTCATTTCAATGCCACCTTTCTGATTATTTTTCTTCATTTTTCTGAAAAAATTCAGTGGGGGTAATTTGTGGTGGTGAAGAGTTGGTGTAAGAAAAATAAAAGTAAAAGTACTGTTTCATTAAGTTCAGTCAGTCATGTCTGACTCCTTGTGATTTCACGGACTGCAACATGCCAGGCTTTTCTGTCCATCACCAACTCCTGGAGCTTGCTCAAACTCATGTCCATCGAGTCAGTGATGCCATCCAAACCATCTCATCCTGTCATCCCCTTCTCCTTCTGCCTTCAATCTTTCCCAGAATCAGGGTCTTTTCCAGTGAGTCAGTTCTTCGCATCAGGTGGCCAAAGTATTGGAGTTTCAGCTTCAACATCAGTCCTTCCAATGAATATTCAGGACTGACATCCTTTACAATTGACTACTTTGATCTCCTTGCAGTCCAAGGGACTCTCGAGTCTTCTCCAACATCACAGTTCAAAAGCATCAATTCTTCGGTGTTCAGCTTAATTTATGATCCAACTCTCACATCCATACATGACTACTGGAGAAACCATAGCTTTTACTAGATGGATCTTTGTTGGCAAAGTAATGTCTCTGCATTTTAATACGCTGTCTAGGTTGGTCATAGCTTTTCTTCCAAGGAGCAAGCCTCTTTCAATTTCATGGCTTCAGTCAGCATCTGCAATGATTTTGGAGCCCAAGAAAAAAAAGTCTGTCACTCTCTCTACTGTTTCCCCATCTATTTGCCATCAAATGATAGGACCGGATGCCATGATCTTAGTTTTCTGAATGTTGAGCCTGCTCTTTCACTTTCCTCTTTCACTTTCATCAAGAGGCTCTTTAGTTCCTCTTCACTTTCTGCCATAAGGGTGATATCATCTACGTATATGAGGTTATTGATATTTAGTAATATTTATAGTATATAAATATATATAAAGTACTATTTATAAGTTATTATTTTACAAGTGTTCATATTCCCTATGATATTGAGATGCCAGCCATGTTTAAAAGTATTTATGACAAATGATGGGCTAGAAGGGATAAAAATAATAAAAATTAAGTAAGTACCATCAATCCAAAGTCTTCAATGATACTTTATACCCACACTGTACATTACATTTCTCAAAGCATTTTTCATGCATTAACACCTCATGACAACTGTGTAGAACTACCATTACTGTCTCTGCTCTGAGATGAGACTGGTTAGGCCAAGAGACTTGTCTAAGTTCATAAAAGTAGTGAGCAAATGCAGAACTGAGAATTGAACTGTTATTTTCCAAGGAGTATTCTTTACACTACAGTACACCCTCTGAAAGAAGAACAAACTGAAAATCTGCAAGTTTTTAATACTGAAAAACTGCAAGTATTTTTAGATTTCATACAGGAGTGGAGATACCCTTCTTTTATGTACAGATGGAAATAATGTAATCACTCTGCAACTCCCCTATTTCAGTCTATCTTAATTAGTCCACAAAGATGTTTCTAACTACTCCAATTTAATGATTTAACAAATGTTTATACTTGTAAGACATAAGGTGCTATGCTGACAAAGTAGAAATTACAGAGTTATCTTGGCTCTCAAAAATATTATCATCTAGTAGAGAAGACAGGTGTCTTAGTTATCTATTGCTGCATAACAAACCAACCCAAAACATAACAGTTTAAGAAAACAACAACCGTTTCCTATTGCTCATGATTCTATAGGTTGGCTAGGATCAGTGAGGCAGCCACTTCTCCTCCACTCAAACTAAAATGACAATGTGTAAAAATTTGTTGTAGTGCAATATGGATGAACCTTGAAAACATTCTGCTAAGTGAAAAAAGTCAGACACAAAGGGACAAATATTTAATAATCCCATGTATCTGAGTTACTTGAAAAAGTCAAATTCATAGAAATAGAAAATAGTGTAGAGGTAAGGAGGGACTGGAAGAAGATGATGAAAAAGTTCTGGAAAAGGATAGTGGTGTTATATAACATTGTGAATGTACTTAATGCCACTAAATTTCACACTTAAAAAATCATTAAAATTGTTACTTGTATGCTATGTATGTGTGCATGTGCGCATGCTCAGTCACTTCAGTCATGTCCAACACTTTGTGACCCCATGGACTATAGCCTGTCAGGCTCCTCTGTCCATGGGATTCTGCAGGCAAGAATACTGGAGTGGGTTGCCTTGCCCTCCTCCAGGGGGTCTTCCCGACCCAGGGATCGAGCCCATTTCTCCTGTGTCTCCTGCATTGCAGGCGGATTATTTACCACTGAGCCACCAGGGAAGACTTGTGTATATTGTACTACAAGTTTAAAAAGTGTAAAAAATGTGCAGGATGCTGATAAAACAGTGAAATGGAAATTTATAGTACAGCATTAAATGAAAATGTTAGAAAAGAAGAAATACCTAAAATCAGTAATGTAAGCTTATACTTTGGGAAACTAGAGAAGGAAAAGCAAATTAAACCTAAAGCAAGCAGAAGAAAGAAAATAATAAAAATTAGAGAAATCAAAGAAATTGAAAAGAGAATTCAATAAAAGCAAAATCCAGATCTTTGAAAAGAGCAATAAAATTGGTAAACCTTTAGCCAAGGGGTTCCCTGCCTGCAGTGCAGGAGACCTGAGTTCGACCCCTGGATAAGGAAGATCCCCTGGAGAAGGGAATGGCCATCCATTTCACTAATTCTTGCCTGGAGAATGGACAGAGGAACCTACAGTCCATGGAGTCGCAAAGAGTTGGACATAACTGAGCAATTAACACTTACTTAGCCAGCATAACTGGAGAAGGCAATGGCACTCCACCCCAGTACTCTTGCCTGGAAAATCCCATGGGTGGTGGAGCCTGGTAGGCTGCAGTCCATGGGGTCGCTAAGAGTCAGACACGACTTAACTTTCACTGTTCACTTTCATGCATTGGAAGAAATGGCAACACACTCCAGTGTTCGTGCCTGAGAATCCCAGGGACAGTGGGCTGCCGTATATGGGGTCACACAGAGTCGGACATGACTGAAGTGACTTAGCAGCAGCAGCAGCCAGCATAACTAAGAAAATAAAAAAGAAGACACAAATTATCAATATCAGGAATAAAAGAGGGAGATCACAGCCAATGATATGAAAAAGTTACTAAGAGAATGTTATAAACATCTCTATGACCATAAATTGAACAGCTTAGATGAAAGACAGAAACTACCAAATTTATTCAAGGACAAAGAGATAACCTGAATAGCCAAGTATTGAAGAAATTGAGGTGATAGTTTAAAACCTTCCCCCACAGAATAACTCCTGGCCCAGATGATTTCATTGGTGAATTGTACCAAACATTTAGGAAGAAAAAAAAAAATACTGCACAATCTCTCATAGAAAATGCAAGAGGAAGGAACATTTCCCAACTCATTTTATGAGGTTAGCATTATCCCAATCAAAACCAAACTATACAGACCAATATCTCTCACAAACATAGATGCAAAAATCCTTTAAAAGTTAGCAAATAGAGTTCAATCGTGTATAAAAAAAGGATATCAAGTTCAAGTGGGGTTCATAGCAGCAATACAAGTTCAATATTCAAAAATCAAAATTTAAAAATGTTTAGACATATGAAAAGACTAAGAAAACCCATATGATCATATTGATAAATTCAGAAAAACTTTCAACAAAATTCAATATCCACTTATGATAAAACATTTCAGTAAAACCAAGAATAGAGGGGAACATCCTTTACCAAATAAAAGCTGTCTATGAAAAAACCTGTAGCTAACATTGCAATTAATGGTGAGAGATTGAATGCTTTCTCCTTGAAAACTGTACCAAGGCAAGGATACCTTTTCTCACACCTCTTAATGAAAACTGTACTGAAATTACTAGTTTGTGCAGTGAGGCAAGGAAAAACAATCGAAAGCATACAGATTAGAAAGGAAGAAATAAAACGGTCTTTATTCCCAGATGACATGATTGTAAGTATATGCAGAAAACTTTAACCTACAAAAACAGCTATTATAAAAATGGTTAATAAGCAATTATGTGGGCTTCCCTGGCAGTCCAGTGGTTAAGAATCTGCCTTGCAATGCAAAGGATACAGGTTCAATCCCTGGTTTAGGAAGAGCTCACATGCTGCAGAGAAACAGAGCCCATGTGCTGCAACTACTGAAGCCCTCATGCCTGTGCTCTACAACAAGAGAATCCACCACAATAAGTCCTCACACTGCAACTAGAGTAGCCCCTGCTCACTGCAACTAGAGAAAGCCCATGCACAGCAATGAAGACCAAGCACAACCAATAAATAAATAAAGTGTTTTTAAAAATAAGCACTTATAAACATTCTTGAAACAAATGGAAAACAAACCGTTTCAGCAAAGAAATAGAAAATGCAAAGAAGAAACTAGTGGAAATTTCAGAACTGAAAAATATATTGACCAAAATTTAAAATTCATCAGGAGGGTTCAACAGCAAAATGGAGATGACAGAGGAAATAATCACCAAAAATTAAGATATATCAAAAGAAATTACCCAATCTGAATGACAGAGAGAAAACATATTGGAAAAATGTGAAAATAACAAGAAAGATTCATGTCATCTGAGTCTCAGAAGAAGAAAAAAAGAGAATATGGGGCTGAAAACTGGTGAAAAACAAACCTACAGATTCAAGAAGGTGAGAAAAATCCAAGTATAGAAACTCATATCCATACCCAGATATATTAAAATAGAATTTCTGAAAACTAAAGATAATGAATATACCTGCTAAAAATATTTTTTAGATTGGTAATTCAGAGAAATCTACTTAACTTTCTTTCTTTGGGAAAATAAAAGAGATTAAACAGAACCAGGCTGCAAGATATAGACCCATGTTCATTCTTATTTGGTACAAACTAAGGTATTTATTTTTGTTTATTTTCAATATTAAAACAGCATTTGGTTTGGTTATTTATATCCTGCCTTACTCAAATGCACCTGAGACAGTTTACAAAAACAAATAAATTCAAATATTTAACCCAGCTATTTGGTTTCATTAAATCTGGAAAGATCTCCAACACTGGTATGGCAGGGAGCACACTGGCCCCCGCAAAGATGTCTACAACCTAATTACCTGGAAGGTATGAGTACTTTTTGTTACAAGGTAAAAGGAACTTAAGCTTGTAGATGGGATTCAGTTCAGTTCAGTTCAGTTGCTCAGTCGTGTCTGACTCTTTGCGACCCCATGAATCGCAGCACGCCAGGCCTCCCTATCCATCACCAACTCCCGGAGTTCACTCAGACTCACGTCCATCGAGTCCGTGATGCCATCCAGCCATCTCATCCTCGGTCGTCCCCTTCTCCTCCTGCCCCCAATCCCTCCCAGCATCAGAGTCTTTTCCAATGAGTCAACTCTTCGCATGAGGTGGCCAAAGTACTGGAGTTTCAGCTTTAGCATCATTCCTTCCAAAGAAATCCCAGGGCTGATCTCCTTCAGAATGGACTGGTTGGATCTCCTTGCAGTCCAAGGGACTCTCAAGAGTCTTCTCCAACACCACAGTTCAAAAGCAT
>SJYX01018039.1:30510-51694 GCA_006410675.1 Oreotragus oreotragus | reverse complement strand
GGGCCCAGTGGTTAAAGGGAACACTGTCCAGGTACTGAATGCTTTCTCGGGTTTCTCTGACTATTTGCTGCAAATTTCACAAGGATGCAAGGAGAAGTGAATCTGTTTTTAGCATGTTGGTAGCTGAAGAAATTTGACAAATTCTGTCAGTGGCCTCTAGCTAGGTAAATCCCAATAAAACCCTGTGTCAGGGAACTAAGATACTGCATGCCACGTGGCTTGACCAAAATTTTTTTAAAAGCTTGTGTATCTTATGCTGCAACCAACAGGCACACAAATCACACTTTCATCATGATACTAAGGAAGAAAAGCAAAGGTCCACCATTTCAAACTGTAGTCTTCATTTTCCTAGTTATTCATTGGCATGAATCAATTTAGAACCCATTCCTTAGCAGATTAAAAGGTTACATTGGTTCCCCAAGCAACTAGTTTCTACATGTTCTAACAGAGCTTTTGGGATTTGGTTTGGTTTTGTTATTACTTTGATTCAAATAATGTAATAGCCATGCTCAGCCTGAGAGAAAGATGTAAGAATATGCAAACCTTTCTAATCTGGGAAAGCAACTGCCATAAAGAACATGAGAGAAAAATATCAATTAAAAAAATCAAAGCTCAGCATTGCCCAAGCAAGGGAAATACAGAAAGTTGAAAATGCTCCTTTGCATGTGAATATGGGCAATGTTTTCTAACTCTAAGAAAGACACAGTCATTGGCATTTTTCAACCACAACAACAGGCTTTGACTTTGAAGGGTTTCATGACTCCAGTGAAGCTGATGTTCCTTGGGGTTTGTCCTCCCCACTCCAACCAGCATCTTCTCTCCAGACTGAGGTTGAAGTCAAGGTATGGGTGCACCAGCTGCAGTGCCCACACCTGGGGATGGTGCTTGGAGGCCATACCCCATCCTGGTCCACCCCTTGCCTCTGGCCCCAGGCCTCTCTAAGAATTTCCTCTGTCTCCAGTTCTCAGTTCTTATTAACTGTGATGTCTCTCTCTCCTGCTCAAAAGAAAACTTCTAACTTGATTAGGTTGAACCATTTTGTAGGTAAAAGGTGATTAAATATCAGCCACTGTATATGGTTCAGCCTCATAAAATGGAACAGTCCGACTTCAGTTATACATGAGAAAGAGCTTTTAAGAGGAGAAAGTTAGAAATATCGAGCAGCTACCCCCACCCCAATAAGAGGGCTTTGGGAGATTTCAGGGTAGAAGGGAAGGTTCCAGGTTGCCAATGACACGAGCCCATAGCATTTTTATCTTAAAGACAGAAAATTCCCTGACTCAGCCATTCCACAGTTGCGTTTGACCCTTTTCAAAAAGTAATCATGACCCCAAAGGATAAAAGTCCCTGACAGTTTTTCTTTCTATGGGTGGAGTGAGCAGCACCAACTGCCGCTAGGAAAACTCTCAAGTTGTCACATGCATTTTTGTCTCTGGCCTCTAGGAAGAAAGGTAGCCTGAAGGGTCTGATGCCAAGTGCCCTCTGAGCCTGGAAATTAGTCAATAAATTGTTCACAACCACAAGCAAAGAGCAATGCTTCTCCTGCAGGTTCTGCCACATTATTGCTTGAGTGTAGGCAAAGCTGTGGGGTTACCATGGCAAAGGTAATGGACAGTCATGTTCAAAGTCAGTTATAAAAAATCAGTGTAATGTCAGGACTCTGACCCAGGATACACCACAGTGACTAGCGTGAGGCTTTGCCCCTGCACCCTTCCAAGCATCTAATTCAGGCCTGTCTAAGTGAGGAAGTCGGCTCTTCTTACTGTTATTTTTTGTTGTTGTTGAAAAGCTGGAAATTAGAAATGGCTCCAGGATAGTCACAGATTTCTAGCTTTCACTTAAAAGAGAGAGAGAAAAAAAGAAAGAAATTGCAGTCTCAAAAATACATTGCTGCTGCACCGCCAAGAAGGGAGTTAAATGATAAAAGATTTCAGGCCTGAGAGCACATGTGTCCCCTGCAGGGAGCTCATTCCTGACCTGAGCAGCCCACCCTCTGGAAGTTTCCCTGGCAATGCTGAGAGAAGACAGCAGGAGAATGCCTCACATCCTGGCTCCATTAGCACCCCAAAGCCTCTAGATAAAGTAACCGAGCCACAGACTGACACACGTGAGAGATGCTGCTGCTTTGAGGCCTTAGAAACACAAAACCATTGTTGCCCCAACATCAGAGCAAGATCAACAAACACCATTGTCTCCCTGTATCCCTGGACTTTGTTATATCCAAGACTTGACATGGCTTGGCTGCTTTTCTGTAGCTGACATTTTTTTTTTTTCAAATTATTATTCTAATAGAAAAGAATATGTGTGCATGCTCAATCGCTTCAGTTGTGTCCGACTCTTTGTAACCCTATGGACTGTAGCCCACCAGACTCCTCTGTCCATGGGATTCTCTAGGCAAGAAAACTGGAGTGGATACCCATGCTCTCCTCCAGGGAATCCTCCTGACGCCTGTCTCTTATACACATCTAGATGTGTATAAGAGACAGGGACAGGACTGGGCATATTGAGAGGGCAGAGAAGTTAAGCCTGTGAGGGGAAATATGCCTGACTCTGATAACAAGGGAAGGGAGATGAAAGAAGTTATTCTCATCTAAAGCTCAAGACACAGAGGTGAATTGCTGGCACCCAAAACACAGGAGCCAAGGAAACCCACTCAAGATGCAACTCGTGGTCCCCAGAGGAGAGGGAAAACATTTGGGAATTGAGAGGTTGAATGAAAGGTGTTTCCTAATATCTTCTGCTTTCCCTTTGTTAAATCTCATGATAAGGAAAGAGAATGGACACCCAGAGAAAAGAAGCTCAGCCTTCCTCCCTGTCCTTACCTCCCTACCATGGCTCACACTTTACAGCAGTGGTTCTCACACTTAGTGCATCAGAATCACCTGCAGAGCTTGTTGAAACCCGCTGGGTCCCAACCCCAGGGTTTCTGACTCAGTAGTTCTGGATGGCAATGGCACCCCACCCCAGTACTCTTGCCTGGAAAATCCAATGGACGGAGTAGCCTGGTGAGCTGCAGTCCATGGGGTCGCTAACAGTTGGACAGACTGAGCCACTTCACTTTCACTTTTCTCTTTCATGCATTGGAGAAGGAAATGGCAACCCACTCCAGTATTCTTGCCTGGAGAATCCCAGGGATGGGGGAGCCTGGTGGGCTGCCGTCTATGGGGTCACACAGAGTCGGACACGACTGAAGTGACTTAGCAGCAGCAGCAGCAGCAGTTCTGGATGGGGCCCAAGAATTTTCATTTCTAACAAGTTCCTAGGTGCTGCTGCTCCTGCTGTTCCCACATCCCGCTTATGAGAACTGCTCCTCCTCAAGAGAGCTGATGGAAGTCACCAGGAGGTCCCCAGCTCAGGTAATGTGAGGCTTTGAGGCTTGAGCTTGGGGCCCATGAGGGCTGATATGGGATCAAAGTCCCAGGATGGTTAGTGAACGGTCAGTAAAGTGAAGTGAAATAGAAACTGCTGGATGTCAGTTTTCATATGTTATCACAAAGTAAATGCTTGAAATTGGTGAGTTGCGCTTTTTTGTAAATTGAGGATAATAAACATTTCTTGAGCATCTGTTATGTCAGCCTCTGTTTTAGGTTCTTTAAATGACCTAATCTTTTTTTTTAGTCTTTTTATAATTTTTTATTGAATTATAGTTGATTTACAATGTTGTGTTAATTTCTGCTATACAGCAAAGTGACTCTATTATACACATATATACATTCTTTTTCATATTCTTTTCCATTCTGGTTTATCACAGGATATTGAATATAGTTCCCTGTGATATAAAGTAGGACCTTGTTATTTATCCATCCTATATATAATAGTTGGCATCTGCTAATCCCAAACTCCCAGTCCTTCCTTCCTCCACTCATCTAATTGTAATGTTCACAGCAACACCTTTGGGCATGCATGTTTGCTAAGTCGCTCCAGTCATGTCTCACTCTTTGCAACTCTATGGACTATACACTTCCAGGCTCCTCTATCCATGAGATTCTCCAGGCAAGAATAGTGGAGTGGGTTGCCATTTCCTTCTCCAGAGAATCTTCCTGACCCAGGGAACAAACCCATGTTTCTTACATCTCCTGAACTGGCAGGTAGGTTCTTTACCACTAGCGCCACCTGGGAAGCCTAACACCTTTGTAAGGTAGGGTTATTACACCAGGTTGCAGAAGAAACTGGTTAGTTAATAAATTGCGAGATTAGCTGAACTACAACAAATGACCACAACCAATACTACACAGCTCAGGTGATAAGAATCCTTACAGGAGATGAGAGCATTGGGTTACCCAAGTCTAGTATACTATTAATATTTTCAGGAGACTCTGGGTGGGGGTGGTGGTGCTAAGGTCAAGGGACCTGAGGTTTTCTAAAGCAGAGCCAGAATCAGGATCAAGATCACTAACATGGCACTGGATGATTTGTGATTTGCATAAAAAATAGCCAAAATCGGAGATACTGCAGTGAGGCCTTGGGCCCAGTGGTTAAAGGGAACACTGTCCAGGTACTGAATGCTTTCTCGGGTTTCTCTGACTATTTGCTGCAAATTTCACAAGGATGCAAGGAGAAGTGAATCTGTTTTTAGCATGTTGGTAGCTGAAGAAATTTGACAAATTCTGTCAGTGGCCTCTAGCTAGGTAAATCCCAATAAAACCCTGTGTCAGGGAACTAAGATACTGCATGCCACGTGGCTTGACCAAAATTTTTTTAAAAGCTTGTGTATCTTATGCTGCAACCAACAGGCACACAAATCACACTTTCATCATGATACTAAGGAAGAAAAGCAAAGGTCCACCATTTCAAACTGTAGTCTTCATTTTCCTAGTTATTCATTGGCATGAATCAATTTAGAACCCATTCCTTAGCAGATTAAAAGGTTACATTGGTTCCCCAAGCAACTAGTTTCTACATGTTCTAACAGAGCTTTTGGGATTTGGTTTGGTTTTGTTATTACTTTGATTCAAATAATGTAATAGCCATGCTCAGCCTGAGAGAAAGATGTAAGAATATGCAAACCTTTCTAATCTGGGAAAGCAACTGCCATAAAGAACATGAGAGAAAAATATCAATTAAAAAAATCAAAGCTCAGCATTGCCCAAGCAAGGGAAATACAGAAAGTTGAAAATGCTCCTTTGCATGTGAATATGGGCAATGTTTTCTAACTCTAAGAAAGACACAGTCATTGGCATTTTTCAACCACAACAACAGGCTTTGACTTTGAAGGGTTTCATGACTCCAGTGAAGCTGATGTTCCTTGGGGTTTGTCCTCCCCACTCCAACCAGCATCTTCTCTCCAGACTGAGGTTGAAGTCAAGGTATGGGTGCACCAGCTGCAGTGCCCACACCTGGGGATGGTGCTTGGAGGCCATACCCCATCCTGGTCCACCCCTTGCCTCTGGCCCCAGGCCTCTCTAAGAATTTCCTCTGTCTCCAGTTCTCAGTTCTTATTAACTGTGATGTCTCTCTCTCCTGCTCAAAAGAAAACTTCTAACTTGATTAGGTTGAACCATTTTGTAGGTAAAAGGTGATTAAATATCAGCCACTGTATATGGTTCAGCCTCATAAAATGGAACAGTCCGACTTCAGTTATACATGAGAAAGAGCTTTTAAGAGGAGAAAGTTAGAAATATCGAGCAGCTACCCCCACCCCAATAAGAGGGCTTTGGGAGATTTCAGGGTAGAAGGGAAGGTTCCAGGTTGCCAATGACACGAGCCCATAGCATTTTTATCTTAAAGACAGAAAATTCCCTGACTCAGCCATTCCACAGTTGCGTTTGACCCTTTTCAAAAAGTAATCATGACCCCAAAGGATAAAAGTCCCTGACAGTTTTTCTTTCTATGGGTGGAGTGAGCAGCACCAACTGCCGCTAGGAAAACTCTCAAGTTGTCACATGCATTTTTGTCTCTGGCCTCTAGGAAGAAAGGTAGCCTGAAGGGTCTGATGCCAAGTGCCCTCTGAGCCTGGAAATTAGTCAATAAATTGTTCACAACCACAAGCAAAGAGCAATGCTTCTCCTGCAGGTTCTGCCACATTATTGCTTGAGTGTAGGCAAAGCTGTGGGGTTACCATGGCAAAGGTAATGGACAGTCATGTTCAAAGTCAGTTATAAAAAATCAGTGTAATGTCAGGACTCTGACCCAGGATACACCACAGTGACTAGCGTGAGGCTTTGCCCCTGCACCCTTCCAAGCATCTAATTCAGGCCTGTCTAAGTGAGGAAGTCGGCTCTTCTTACTGTTATTTTTTGTTGTTGTTGAAAAGCTGGAAATTAGAAATGGCTCCAGGATAGTCACAGATTTCTAGCTTTCACTTAAAAGAGAGAGAGAAAAAAAGAAAGAAATTGCAGTCTCAAAAATACATTGCTGCTGCACCGCCAAGAAGGGAGTTAAATGATAAAAGATTTCAGGCCTGAGAGCACATGTGTCCCCTGCAGGGAGCTCATTCCTGACCTGAGCAGCCCACCCTCTGGAAGTTTCCCTGGCAATGCTGAGAGAAGACAGCAGGAGAATGCCTCACATCCTGGCTCCATTAGCACCCCAAAGCCTCTAGATAAAGTAACCGAGCCACAGACTGACACACGTGAGAGATGCTGCTGCTTTGAGGCCTTAGAAACACAAAACCATTGTTGCCCCAACATCAGAGCAAGATCAACAAACACCATTGTCTCCCTGTATCCCTGGACTTTGTTATATCCAAGACTTGACATGGCTTGGCTGCTTTTCTGTAGCTGACATTTTTTTTTTTTCAAATTATTATTCTAATAGAAAAGAATATGTGTGCATGCTCAATCGCTTCAGTTGTGTCCGACTCTTTGTAACCCTATGGACTGTAGCCCACCAGACTCCTCTGTCCATGGGATTCTCTAGGCAAGAAAACTGGAGTGGATACCCATGCTCTCCTCCAGGGAATCCTCCTGACGCAGGGATTCAACTACAGTCTCCTGCATTGCCAGCAGATTCTTTACCACTGAGCCATCAGGGAAGCCCCCCAAAATAGTGTGTGTGTGTGTGTGTGTATGTATGTATATATCTCTATATATATATATAATGGAATCACTTTGCTTTATATCAGAAACTAAAACAACATTGTGAATAAACTATGCTTCAGTAAAATATATAAATAAATTCAAAAAGTGTTATTCTCTTAGTAGGTATAGTTTACTAAGAGCTTATGTACATGGTCTGTGCCTCAGTTTTCTCATCTGCAAAATGGAGATAATGGAGATAATACATCCCTCATAGGATGGTTTTGAAGCTTCAGCGAGTTAATAAATGCAAAGTGTTTAGAACAGTTTCTGGACCATAGTTAGCATTTAATTTTTAGGTATTATTGTCATAGTATCATTTAGTTATTACTATTATAAATACTACCACTTCAATAACATATCAGGTATAATTGAAAGTCAATTATAAAAACTCAGTGTAATGTGAGGACTCTGACCCAGGATATACCTTGGTGACTGGTGTGAGGCTGTCTAGTAACTGGTCTTGGATAAGATGAGATGCTCTGCCCCAGAGGGGCTGCAAGTCTGGCAAGAGAGATGCAGAGGCATAAACAATAAATAGCAATATCTATTGTGTGATGTCCGCTGAACCAAAGGTATCCAGAGTAATCCAGGCAAGTAGGAGGAGAGGAAGATGCAGGGAATGGGGCCACAGATGACCTGGGTATGTGTGCACTGGACCTGATAAGAAGAGTATGCAAAGGTCAGGAAAGCCTAACAGGGCCCCATGAAAGGGTATGAACAGTCTTTTGTTATCAGGTTGTCAATCTTCCCTGAGCTAAAGATGCACAAATTCAATCAACTCTGCCAAACACTTGTAACCAAAGGGCAAAGGATCAGTAGGAGCCCCACATGGTCTGACCAAAACCATTCACCTCAGTAAAGGGTACAGTGTGCCTCAACAGGGAATACAATCAGAAGAAACTAACCTGTGAGTCTTCACATGAGCTTTGATGATTTACCCTCCCCCCCCAAATTTCCATGAATTTGATGGTCTTGCAGACAGGAAGTATTCAGCTGTTGCTGTCAAAACATCATGGGATTGGAGGTAGGACTTGCACAGTGGCTGTATAAGGAGTCCAGCAATGCTCTCCCCAGAAAGACAGTGATAAAACTGGGGTAACTGTAAAAACAACAATAAATTGAGAGGCACTTATTCAGTAAAATCTACTGAATCTCAGTGAGAACAATGGGAATATTTGAGCCAGGGGCTGCTCCCACCCCAACCTGTTCTGTATTAGGGGAAATCTATGCTCTATGGGCATTCCCTGGTGGCTCAGACCATAGAATCTGCCTGCAATGTGGGACATCCGGGTTCGATCCCTGGGTTGGGAAGATCCCCTGGAGAAGGAAATGGCAACCCACTCCAGTATTCTTGCTTGGAAAATCCTACGGATGGAGGAGCCTGGCAGGCTACATACCATGGGGTTGCAAAGAGTTGGACACAACTGAGTGACTTCACTTTCATACAGCCCATGAAGACCACAAGCTCCCATCCTCCTTCAGCTCTAGTTCCATAGAATGGAGGTTTCATTTTAGGTGGGGTGGCGTGTGGCCAGTGGCTCCCCTCTCCACATCCTCACTATGGCTCCAGATCTGTAGCACAAAGGGTTGACTCTGGGAGGGAAAAACAACTCAGGAAAAAAAGTAGCTTATATATGTCCCTATGGCTCCAACTCTCCTTGGGGTTAGGGAGAGAGCTGAGGGCATGGAAAACTGTGAACACTGGTAGATCTGAGGCTCTGCTTAAGAGGGATGACTTAATTTGTGACACAGAGGAAATCAGAGAACATAGAGGAACTTTATGCTCAGGAGTATTATTGAAAACACTAGAGATTATACTGGCTAAAAATTAGAGAAGACCAACAGCTACATGATACTAGGACAGACAAACAAAACGACAGTTCAGTTCAGTCAGTTTAGTCACTCAGTCGTGTCCGACTCTTTGCGACACCATGAATTGCAGCACGCCAGGCCTCCCTGTACATCACAACTCCTGGAGTCCACTCAGACTCACGTCCATCAAGTTGGCAATGCCATCCAGCCATCTCATCCTCTGTCGTCCCCCTCTCCTCCTGCCCCCAATCCCTCCCAGCATCAGAGTCTTTTCCAATGAGTCAACTTTTCACATGAGGTGGCCAAAGTACTGCAGTTTCAGCTTTAGCATCATTCCTACCAAAGAACACCCAGGACCAATCTCCTTTAGAATGGACTGGTTGGATATCCTTACCATCCAAGGGACTCTCAATATTCTTCTCCAACACCACATTTCAAAAGCATCAATTCTTCGGCACTCAGCCTTCTTCACAGTCCACCTCTCACATCCATACGTGACCACAGGAAAAACCATAGCCTTGACTAAACAGACCTTTGTTGGCAAAGTAATGTCTCTGCTTTTGAATATGTTATCTAGGTTGGTCATAACTTTCTTTCCAAGGAGTAAGTGTCTTTTCATTTCATGGCTGCAATCACCATCTGCAGTGATTTTGGAGCCCCCCAAAATAAAGTCTGACACTGTTTCCACTGTTTCCCCATCTATTTCCCATGAAGTGATGGGACCGGATGCCATGATCTTAGTTTTCTGAATGTTGAGCCTTAAGCCAACTTTTTCACTCTCCTCTTTCACTTTCATCAAGAGGCTTTTTAGTTTCTCTTCACTTTCTGCCATAAGGGTGGTGTCATCTGCATATCTGAGGTTATTGATATTTCTCCCAGCAATCTTGATTCCAGCTTATGCTTCTTCCAGCCCAGAGTTTCTCATGATGTACTCTGCATATAAGTTAAATAAGCAGGGTGACAATATACAGCCTTGACGTACTCCTTTTCCTATTTGGAACCAGTCTGTTGTTCCATGGAAGTGGTCAAACAGGAGACAGTAAGAGTGAACATCAACATTTTAGGAATCAGTGAACTAAAATGGAGTGGAATGGGTGAATTTAACTCAGGTGACCATTATATCTACTACTGTGGGCAAGAATCCCTTATAAGAAATGTCCTTAAAAGATGTCCTTTTCATTACAGGGTACTGGAACGCAGAAGTAGGAAGTCAAGAAATACCTGGCGTAACAGGCAAATTTGGCCTTGGAATATGGAATGAAGCAGGGCGAAGGCTAATAGAGTTTTGCCAAGAGAATGCACTGGTCATAGCAAACACCCTCTTCCAACAACACAATGATGTGAGTCTGAGTGAACTCCGGGAGTTGGTGATGGATAGGGAGGCCTGGTGTGCTGCGATTCATGGGGTCGCAAAGAGTCGGACACGACTGAGTGACTGAACTGAACTGAACCCTGTCCTCCATGGCCTTCCTCCAGGAAGCCTTCCCTGCCTGTGTTCTGGTTTCAGGCATGGGGTTCCTCCAGCACCAACGCCCAGCTGTGCCTGTGGTCCTTGGACCTGTCTCTTATACACATCTGAAGCTCTATACAGTCAGCAAAAACAAGGCCAGGAGCTGACTGTGGCTCAGATCATGAACTCTTTACTGCCAAATTCAGACTTAAATTGAAGAAAGTAGGGAAAACCACTAGACCATTCAGGTATGACCTAAATCAAATCCCTTATGATTATACAGTGGAAGTGAGAAATAGATTTAAGGGACTATAACTATGGACGGAGGTTCATGACATTGTACAGGAGACAGGGATCAAGACCATCCCCATGGAAAAGAAATGCAAAGAAGGAAAATGGCTGTCTGGGGAGGCCTTACATATAGCTGTGAAAAGAAGAAAAGTGAAAGGCAAAGGCGAAAAAGAAAGATATAAGCATCTGAATGCAGGGTTTCAAAGAATAGCAAGGAGAGATAAGAAAGCCTTCCTCAGCAATCAATGCAAAGAAATAGAGGAAAAGAACAGAATGGGAAAGACTAGAGATCTCTTCAAGAAAATCAGAGATACCAAGGGAACATTTCATGCAAAGATGGGCTCGATAAAGGACAGAAATGGTCTGGACCTAACAGAAACAGAAGATATTAAGAAGAGGTGGCAAGAATACACAGATGAACTTTACAAAAAAGATCTTAATGACCAAGATAATCACGATGATGTGATTACTCACCTAGAGCCAGACATCCTGGAATGTGAAGTCAAGTGGGCCTTGGAGAGCATCACTACGAACAAAATGACAGACCAGACAGAAATTCAGTAGGGTGATCCAGGAAAAAGATAGGCAAAGAGTGCCCCACTAAAATCATATTCAGGCCTGGTACTCCTGAAAACCGCATGCATATACAGGACTGGCCCTCTTAGGAGCATCCAGAAAGGGTACTTGTGAACTTCCAGTCCCCGAATGAATGTAAAAAGTAAAAGTGTTAGTCACTCAGTTGTGTCTGATCCTTTGCCACCCCATTGACTGTAACTGGCCAGGCTGCACTTTCCATGGGATTCTCCAGGCAAGAATACCAGAGAGGGTTGCCATTTCCTTCTCCAGGGGATCTTCCCAACCCAGAGATCAAACCTGGGTCTCCTGCACTGCAGGCAGATTCTTAACCATCTGAACCATTAGGGACTGAATATGGAACATAATTCTAAAGTCTCCAAACTTTGAAAACAGTCCTCAAGGCATACACACATTGAACAGCAAAGGGTGGAAGGTTTATTGGCTCAGGGGGCATAAGCTCAATCTCTAGCCAATCACTGACTGACCAAGAAGCTCTGCTGACCATGGATGACCTCATGCCAGGCTTAAAATAAGAATAAGGGAAAAAATGAGCAGTTACATCACAAGCTGCACACTGCAAGAGAAATAGATTTTACAGAATTTGTCCAGGTAAGTCACTAAACAAATAAGCAAACATACAACATAAAATGAGCAATAAGAACAAGAAGAGGGAGGGCAGGAGGGAAGTGGACCAGCATAACTGGAATCCAGAGTTAATACAACATACTCTATAAAATGTAATATTTTCACCAGAATGGTAGGATAGTCCCACAAAAAAGCAGGAAACTGTGACCCATGCACAAGGCAAACCAGGCAACTGAAGCTGCCACTGAGGGGGACAAGATTTTGGACTTAGTAGAAAAAGACTTCAAAGCAGCTATTATAAATATGTCCAAAGACCAAAGGAAAGCATGTTTAAAAAAATAAAGATATGATGACACAGTTCTGGAAATAAAGAATAGCAATAAAAAGATACACATTTTTTAAAAGAACCAAAGATAAAGTATACCATTGAAAAGCACAATAACTGAAATGAACAAGTTACTAAAGGAGCTCAACAATTGATGTGAGCTGGAAGAAGAAAGAATCAGAGAGATTAAAGATACATCAAAAGAGATTATGTAATCTGAAGAAGAAAAAAAGGAAATAGTGAAGAAAATGAACAATTTTGGAGACAGCAGAGAGCACACAAACATATGAATAATGGGCTGGGAATAAAGGAGAGGGACAAAAGGGCAGAAATAATATTTAGAGAAATAATGGCTGAAAGCTTTCCAAATTTTATGAAAAACTCCTAATTTTAAATGCTGAAATTCAATCAAGAAAATCAATATATACCAAAGAATTGAAAGCAGGCTCTCAAAGAGACAATGGTAAACCCGTGTTCATAGCAGCATTATTCAAAATAGCTAAAACATGGAAACAACCAAAGTGTCCACTGATAAATAAGTGAGTAAGCAAAATGTGGTATATCTATACAATAGAGTATTATTCAGCTTTAAAAAGGAGTGAAATTCTAGCATATCCTGCAACAGAGATGAACGTCGGAGACATTATGCTAAGTGAAATGTCAGTCACAAAAAGACAAATACTGTATGATTCTACTTACATGAGATACTTGAAGTGCCTCACATTTTAAGTGCTTTGAGTAATCAAAGTCATAGAGACAAAAAGTAGAATAGTAGGGCTTCCCTGGTGGCTCAGTGGTAAAGAATCCGCCTGCCAGTGTAGGGGGCATGAATTCGATCCCTGGTCCCAGAGGATTCCACATGCTGTGGAGCAACTAAGGCCATGTGCTGCAACTGCTGGGCCTGTATTCTAGAGCCCAGGAGCCTCAACTACTGAAGCCTGTGCACCCTATAGCCTGTGCTCCACAATAAAAGAAGCCACTGCAATGAGAAGCCCAAGCATCACAACTAGAGAATAGCCCCTGCTCACTGCATCTAGAGGAAAGCCCATGCAGCAACAAAGACCCAGCACAGGCAAAAATAAATAAACAAAGTTTTTTTTTTAAGTAGATTGGTGGTTTCAAGGGCCTGGGGAACTGGGCAGTTATTTTTAATAATTACAGACTTTCAGTTTTATAAGATAAGAAAAGTCCTGGAAATTCATGAGGGTGATGGTTGTACAACATTAATACCACTGAAATGTACACTTTAAAATGTTTTAAGATGAGAAATTTTATGTCCTATGTATTTATTACAATAAAAGATGGGAAAAAATCATGGAACAGAGGCTTTGCCACAGATTTCTTAGGAGAGGGTGTATGACACAAAAATTCCATGCCTGTACCATATGACAAACAACTCCTTAATGCCTGAGCTGGCTGTTCTGGGGGCCAACTCACTGGAGAATTTTGTGGGTCATTTTCCCACAGCTTTACCCATTTGCTACTCATAAGAGGTAGAAAGGGTAGTAATTACACTATGACTGGTACAGCATGTTTCCGGAAGTTAAGTGACATGTCTGCAATGAACTAAGACTGGAACCAGGGACCAGCAGGCCAGTTCCACTCCACACACCATGCTCAGCCCATTCTCCAAGCATCACCATGGACGACACAGAGAGGTCCTCCAAAATGACTGTCTATACCAAGGTCTGCAAACTTCAACTCTTTGTGATCCCATAGACTGTAGCCCCAGAGAAGGTGATGGCACACCACTTCAGTACTCTTGCCTGGAAAATCCCATGGGTGGAGGAATCTGGTAGGCTGCAGTCCATGGGGTCGCAAAGAGTCGGACATGACTGAGCGATTTCACTTTAACTTTTCACTTTCATGCAATGGAAAAGGAAATGGCAACCCACTCCAGTGTTCTTGTCTGGAGAATCCCAGGGACAGGGAGCCTAGTGGGCTGCCGTCTATGGGGTCTCACAGAGTCGATACGACTGAAGTGACTTAGCAGCAGCAGCAGTAGACTGTAGCCCACCGGGCTTCTCTGTCCATGGGATTCTCCAGGCAAGCATACTGGAGTGGTTACCATGCCCTCCTCTAGGGGATTTTCCCAAGCCAGGGATCAAACCCAGGTCTCCTGCATTGCAGGCAGATTCTTTACCATCTGAGTCACCAGAGAAGCCCTAAACTTTTTCTATAAAGGGTCAAATATTAAAGAGTGTAGGCATTGTGGGCCATATGGTCTCTGTCACAGCTACTGTGAAATTGTAGCAGGAAAGCAGCCATAATACATGAAGAAATGGGAGTGGGTGTGAACCAATAAAACTTTATTTATTGGTGCAGCCACGATGGAAAACAGTATGGAGGTTTCTTTAAAAACTAAAAATAGAGTTGCCATATCATCTAGCATCTCACTCCTGGGCACACACTGTATCCAGAAAAGACAAAAACTCTAATTCAAAAAGATACATGCATCACAATGTTCATGGCAGCACTACTCACAATAGCCAAGACATGGAAGCAATCTACATGTCCACTGACAGAGGAACAGAAAAGAAGATGTGGTATATACATGTATACAGTTATGCTTTTATATATATATATATATATATATACACACACACACACAATGGAATTGTACTCACCCATAAAATAATGAAATAATGCTATTTGCAGCAACACAGGTGGACCTAGAATTTATCATACTAAGTCAGAAAGACAATTATTATATGCTATCATTTTCATGTGGAATATAAAATATGATACAAATGAACTTATTAAAAAACAGAACAGACTCACAAACATAGTAAACAAACCAAAGGGGAAAGGGGGTGGGGGAAGGATAAATTAAGAGTTTGGGATTAGCAGATACACACGACTATATGTAAAATAAATAAACAACAAGGTCCTATTGTATAGCACAGGTAACTATATTAAATACCTGGTTCATTTCAGTTCAGTCTCTCAATTGTGTCTGACTCTTTGTGACCCCCTGGTGGAGCATGCCAGGCTTCTCTGTCTATCACCAACTCCTAGAGCCTGCTAAAACTCATGACCATCGAGTTAGTGATGATATCCAACAATTCTCCTTCTGTCTTCAACAGCCAATCAGGGTCTTTTCCAATGAGTCAGTTCTTTGCATCAGGTGGCAAAAGTATTGGAGCTTCAGCTTCAGCATCAGTACTTCCAAGGAATATTCAGGACGGATTCTTTTAGGATTGACTGGTTTGATCTCCTCACAGTCCAAGGGACTCACAAGTCTTCTCCAACATCACATTTCAAAGCATCAACTCTTTGGCACTCAGCTTTCTTTATGGTCCAACTCTCACATCCATACGTGACTACTGGAAAAACCATAACTTTGACTATATGGAGCTTTGTTGGCAAAGTAATGTCTCTGCTTTTTAATATGCTGTCTAGGTTTGTCATAGCTTTTCTTCCAAAGAGCAAGTGTCTTTTAATTTCATGGCTGCATTCACCATCCACAGTGATTTTGGAGCCCAAGAAAATAAAGTCTTTCACTGTTTCCATCGTTTCCCCATTATTCACCATGCAGTGAAGGGGCCAGATGCCATGATCTTTGTTTTTTGAATGTTGAGTTTTAAGTCAGTTTTTTCACTTCTCTTTCACTTTCATCAAGAAGCTCCTTGACTCCTCTTCACTTTCTGCCATAAGGGTGGTGTCATCTGCATATATGAGGTTATTGATAATTCTCCCAGCAATCTTGATTTTAGATTGTGCTTCATTCTGCCTGGCATTTCACATGATGTACTCTGCATATAAGTTAAATAAGCAAGGTGACAATATACAATCTTGACATACTCCTTTTCCAGTTTGGAACTAGTCTGTTGCTCCATGTCCAGTTCTAACTGTTGCTTCTTAACCTGAATACAGATTTCTCAGGAGGTAGGTCAGGTGGTCTGGTATTCCCATCTCTTGAAGAATTTTTCAGTTTGTTGTGATCTACACAGTCAAAGGCTTTAGTGTAGTCAATGAAGCTGAAGTAGTTATTTTTCTGGAATGCTCTTGCTTTTTCTATGATCCAACAGATGTTGACAATTTGATCTCTGGTTCCTCTACTTTTTCTATACCCAGCTTGAATATCTGAGGTTCATGGTTCATGTACTGTTGAAGTCTGGTTTGGAGAATTTTGAGCATTATTTGCTAGTGAATGAGATGAGTGCAATTGTGTAGCATTCTTTGGCATTTCCTTTCTTTGGGATTGGAATGAAAACTGACCTTTTCCAGTCCTGTGGCCACTGCTGAATTTTCCAAATTTGCTGGCATATTGAGTGCAGCACTTTCACAGCATCATCCTTTAAGATTTGAAATAGCTCAGCTGGAATTCCATCACATACACTAGCTTTGTTTGTAGTGATGCTTCTTAAGACTTACTTGACGTCACACTCCAGGATGTCCGGCTCTAGGTGAGTGATCACACCATTGTGATTTTCTGGGTCATTAAGATCTCTTTTGTATAGTTCTGTGTATTTTTGCCACCTCTTCTTAATATCTTCTGCTTCTGGTAGGTCCATACTGTTTCTGTCCTTTATTGTGCCCATCTTTGCATGAAATGGTCTTTGATATCTCTCAGTTTCTTGAAGAGATCTCTATAGTCTTTCCCATTTTGTTGTTTTCCTCTATTTCTTTGCAATGATCACTTAGGAAGGCTTTTTTATCTATCCTTGCTATTCTTTGGAACTCTGAATTCAGAAGGATATATCTTTCCTTTTCTCCTTTACCTTTTACTTCTCTTCTTTTCTCAGATATTTGTAAGGCCTCCCCAGGCAATCATTTTGCCTTTTTGCATTTCTTTGTCTTGGGGATGGTTTTGATCACTGCCTCCTGTATAATGTTAAGAACTTCTGTCCATAGTTCTTCTGATACTCTATCAGATCTAATACCTTGAATTTATTTGTCACTTTCACTGTATAATCATAAGGGATTTGATTTAGGTCATACCTGAATGTTTTAATGGTTTTCCCTACTTTCTTCAATTTAAGTCTGAATTTGGCAGTAAGGAGTTCATGATCTGAGCCACAGTCAGCTCCTGGCCTTGTTTTTGCTGACTATATAGAGCTTCTCCATCTTTGGCTGCAAACAATATATTCAATCTCACTTCTGTATTGACCATCTGGTGATGTCCATGTGTAGATTCGTCTATTGTGTTGTTGGAATTAATTAAATATCCTGTAATAAACCATAATTGAAAAGAATATGAAAAAGAATATATATTTATGTGTGTATATATACATATACATATAAATGAATCATTTTATCACTTTGCTATACACCAGAAACTAAAACAACAGTGTAAATCAATTATACTCCAATTTTTTTTTTAATGTAAGAAGAAAAAAACTTTATTCACAGAAACAGGTGGCAGATTGGATTTGGCCCCTACCAGCCCAGTTTGCCTATCTTAGGTCTACACGCTTGTGATAGAGGCAGTCCCACTAGGACCCTCACCAGTGAAGAGTCAGCTCTTTGATGCAAAATCTTTTGGCTGTGAAATTGTCTCAGGTTTACCTTAGGCATAAGTAACACCTGGCTGCTTGTGGAACCAGCCTTATGTTGCTCAGGGCATCGACTGTTCTCCTTGTCCCAGATCATTTCCTCTGTTATGCTCCCTGCACCACTTGCAAACCAGCTCTCTTAGCTCCCCGAGGAAGATTGCTCTTTGATTCTTTAGGATTTCACTGCAGTCCCCACCCCCCTTCCCACTGTGTTTCTCTGCTCCCTCAAAGTACAAAATCACCCTCCAGTCCTTTTCTAATTTGTCTCTGATCAGCCACAATGTTCCTCTCCCAAGCGCTCACCACAACTCTTCTATCTTTGAGTAAAACGACATGCCCCTGGAGTCTCAGTTTCTTTTGTTTAAATGGTATGTGAATCATTTCTCAATTTTTTAGTGAATAACTTTAACGTGTAACATTGTATGAATCAAAGGAGTACATGTATATATTGTAATATATTTGCTCATGTATTGATATTTATCATATTATATAATTATAGTACGATATTATCATTTACACTTATTATACTGTGTATTAGATCTCTATGGTTCATTTACTATTCTCTACAAGTTTATACCCTTAAACACCATCACTCTGATGCCCCTGCCCCCATCCTCTGGTAATGACCATTCTACTGTTTTTTATAGTTTTTGTTTTTTTAGATTTCACATTCAAGTGATGTCCTCCTTTTTCACTCTGAAACCTCAATTATCTTTCAACAGCTTCCCTTTCTCTCCATTCTGGCTCTAATCAGATCACTGAATTCTGTAGAGATGGTGATCTATTATCAATTTTTTCATGGAAGGAGAATTTTTTAAAGCTTCATTCATTCAGTCATTTCATCCTCTCAGCAAATTTTGATTGAGTCCTTGCTATGGGATGAACAAGACAAGAATAGTCCTGGCCCCTTTGAAATTAGCAGTCCAGTTTGGGAAACAGGTCAGTAGGCAATCAGAACAGAGAAGATCCTAGGGGAAAGTGTAGAAGTGCCTAATCCCATTTCTTAGGATAAAACAATATAATCACTGATCCGGGGCAAAGCATCTGGCTTCATCAGTAGGCTTTTTAACAGGAAGATAAGTACTGCTGCTTCCAATACTGGACCTATATTTTTGAGTCTGCAGGAGTATTCTTGGATACATGGCAGGTTTGTATTCCTTTTCAGGTTTTTGCCAGCTCTGGCTGCCACCTAACAGCACATACATCAGAAAGGCATAGAGGTCCAGGGGCCTTCCAGATTCCCTGCATAGCCAGTCTAATTGTTGGCTTTAGTCTTTCATAAATGAGGGAGATATATGCCCAGCCCTTAGATTGTGGATCTCAGCATATTAAGTTAAGGGTCTGTAAAAGCTCCCCACGAGCTATTAATTGAAGCCCATGCAAAGAAAATAATACATTAGAAAACTTTTTGTTATGTAGGCGGGCTACCATGGTAACAACCAATTTCTCCCAGATCTGGGCAATTTTAAATTCAAAGTGGTTTGAAAAATCCATTTGTATTTACAGGATTTAAAGCTTTAAGAAGGGTCACAAGGTGGTAGGTGCTACAGATTAACCACAAAGATAATATTGGTGTCTGCTTCTGGGAAATGTGTGTCTCATTGATTCTACCTTACTTGGCACATCAGGCAGCCCTCCAGCCATTTCTCATACAGAAAGAAAACAAAGCAAATCCAGGCCTCTTTACGTATGCAGTGAAAGCTGCTTCTCCACAAAAACTTTTGTTCAGAGTCCAGGGCTCCCCCCAGTGCTTGAATCTACTGTGTGGGCTCTGGCAACAAGTCCTATGTCATCAATAGGTTGATGGACTTCATAGGAAGAGTGCTTGCTTGCCAATTAGGCTAGAATCCTGGAATGGGGGGAAGGAGTGGTAACTACTGGGTCTTTAAAAAGTTTTTGTATTTTTTAAAAAATCCTTGTTATAAGTGTATTAAGATTTTAGTGGACAGAGCAGTCACAAAATATACTTAAGACCCAAAATTGTGAATCAGGGATATACAGAAATGGAAAAAAAAAAAGTGCAGGGTTTTCAAACCAGACAAAGAGAGACAAATAACTGATGCTATCACTTAAATGTGGAATCTTAAAAAATTATACAAATGAACTTATCTATAAACCTGAAACAGACTCACAGACATAGAAAGCAAACTTATAGAAACGAAAGGGGAAAGGAGGGAGAAGGATAAATTAGGAGTCTGGATTAACATATACACATTACTATATATAAAACAGATAACCTACAAGGACCTGTTATATAAGCACAGGGAACTATACTCAGAATACTCAGTTCAGTCGCTCAGCCATGTCCGACTCTTTATGACCCCATGGACTGCAGCACGCCAAGCCTCCCTGTCCATCACCAACTTCCGGAGTTTACTCAAACTCATGTCCATTAGGTCGGTGATGCCATCCAACCATCTCATCTTCTGTTGTCCCCTTCTCCTCCTACCTTCAATCTTGCCCAGAATCAGGGTCTTTTCAAATGAGTCAGTTCTTCACATGATGTGGAGGCCAACGTATTGGAGTTTCAGCTTCAGCATCAATCCTTCCAATGAATATTCAGGACTGATTTCCTTTAGGATGGACTGGTTAGATCTTCTAGCTGTCCAAGGGACTCTCAAGAGTCTTCTCAACACCACAGTTCAAAAACATCAATTCTTTGGTGCTCAGCTTTCCTTATAGTCCAAATCTCACATCCATACATGACTACTGGAAAAACCGTAGCTCTGACTAGATGGACCTTTGTTGGCAAAGTAATGTCTCTGCTTTTTAATATGCCGTGTAGGTTGGTCATAACTTTTCTTCCAAGGAACAAGCATCTTAATTTCATGGCTGCAGTGATTCTGAGCCCCCGAAAATAAAGTCTGTCACTCTTTCCATTGTTTCCCCATTTATCCAACATGAAGTGATGGGACCAGATGTCATGATTTAGTTCCTGAATGTTGAGTTTTAAGCCAACTTTTTCACTCTCCTCTTTCACTTTCATCAAGAGGCTCTTTAATTCTTCTTCAATTTCTGCCATAAGTGTGGTGTCATCTGCATGTCTGAGGTTATTGATATTTCTCCTGGCAATCTTGATTCCAGCTTGTGCTTCATCCAGTCCAGCATTTCACATGAGGTACTCTGCATATAAGTTAAATAAACAGGGTTACAATATACAGTCTTGATGTACTCCTTTCCCGATTTGGAACCAGTCTGTTGTTCCATGTCCAGTTCTAACTGTTGCTTCCTGACCTGCATACAGATTTCTCAGGAGGCAGGTAAGGTGGTCTGTTATTCCCATCTCTTTAAGAATTTTTCACAGTTTATTGTGAGCCACACAGTCAAAGGTTTTGGCATAGTCAATAAAGGAGAAGTAGATGTTTTTCTGGAACTCCCTTGCTTTTTTGATGATTCAACAGATGTTGGCAATTTGATCTCGTTCCTCTGCCTTTTATAAAACCAGCTTGAACATCTGGAAGTTCATGGTTCACATATTGCTGAAGCCTGGCTTGGAGAATTTTGAGTATTATCTTGTTTCATGTGAGATGAGTGCAGTTGTGCAGTAGTTTGAGCATTCTTTGGCATTAGCTTTCTTTGGGATTGGAATAAAAACTGACCTTTTCCAGTCCTGTGGCCACTGCTGAGT
>SJYX01018039.1:13222-30220 GCA_006410675.1 Oreotragus oreotragus | reverse complement strand
TACTTTTGCATTCCTGTCCCCTATAATGAAAAGGACATCTTAAGGGATTCTTGCCCACAGTAGTAGATATAATGGTCATCTGAGTTAAATTCACCCATTCCAGTCCATTTTAGTTTGCTGATTCCTAAAATGTTGATGTTCACTCTTTCTGTCTCCTGTTTGACCACTTCCAATTCGCCTTGATTCATGGACCTAACATTCCAGGTTCCTATGCAGTACTGTTCTTTACAGCATCAGACTTTACTTCCATCACCCATCACATCCACAACTGGGTGCTGTTTTTGCTTTGGCTCCATCTCTTTACTCTTTCTAGAGGAGAACTCTCTATCCTGGGGAGTTCAACAGTATGAATCCTTCTCATACTGTTCATGGGGTTCTCTAGGCAAGCTTACTGAAGTGGTTTGCCATTCCTTTCTCCAGTGGACCACGTTTTGTCTGAACTCTCCACCATGACCTGTCCATCTTGGGTGGCCCTACATGACATGGCTCATAGTTTCATTGAGTTAGACAAGGCTGTGGTCCATGTGATCAGATTGTTTAGTTTTCTGAGACTGTGGTGTTCAGTCTGTCTGCCCTCTGATGGAGAAGGATAAGAAGCTTATGGAATCTTCCTGATGGGATAGACTGACTGTGGAGGAAAATGGGTCTTTTTCTGATGGGCGGGGCCATGCTCAGTACATCTTTAATACAATTTTCTGTTGATGGGTGAGGCTGTGTTTCCTCCCTGTTATTTCACCTAAGGCCGAACTATGGTGGAGGTAATGAAGATAATTGCAACCTCCTGCAAAAGTCCCATGCATGCACTGCTACCCTCTGTATCCCCAACCCTGCAGCAGGCCACTGCTGACCCATGCCTCTGCCAGAGATTCCTGGACACTCAAGGGCAAGTCTGGGTCTGTTTCTTGTGGGGTCACTGCTCCTTCTCCTGGGTTCTGGTGCCCACCATGTTCTGTTTATGCCCTTCAAGAGAGTTTCCCCAGTCCCGTGTAAGTTCTGGTGGCTCTATGGTGGGGTTAATGGTGACCTCCTCCAAGAGGGCTTATGCCATACCCAGGTCTACTGCACCCAGAGCCCCTGCCCCTTCAGCAGTCCACTGCTGACCTGTACCTCCTCTGGAGACACTCCAACACAGTTCTGTCTTATTCTCTGGGGGGTCTCTGGGTCCTGGTGCACACAAGGTATGTTTAAGCCCTCTGAGCATCTCTATCAGTTATGGGTTTTGATTCTAAATGCAATTTTGCCCCTCCTACCATCTTGATGGGGCTTCTCCTTTGCCTTTGGATGTGGGGTATCTCCTCAAAATCTCTCCAGCTCCATGCAGCCACCACTCCAGTGCCATGCAGTTGCTGCTCCAGTGCCTACCGTCTTGCTGGGGTTTCTCTGCCCTTGGATGTAGGGTGTCTCCTCACAGTCGCTCCAGTGCTGCACAGTATACTCAGTATCTTTTACTAACCTATAAAGGAAAAGAATCTGAAACAGACTAGATGTGTGTGTATATATATATATATATATATCTGCATCACTTGGCCGTATGCCTGAAACTAACACAACATTGTAAATCAACTATATTTCAATAAAAAATTTTAAACATATAGGGTCTTCAAATAATCATAGACTATTGCTTAAATGTCACGTACTTGATGGTTATGAGTCGTGGATACCAAGTTTTGCTTCACTCTTAGAATAGTACAAAGATTCTGGAATAAGGCCAGGACTCATCTGCTACTGCTTCTGTGACCTGGGACACAAGTCCCAAGTTGTGCTTGGCTTTTTTACCTTTTAGTTTTCTCATCTGCACCTACTCCATAGGGTTGTGAGGATTAAATGGAGCTAAGCACATAGAACCTGGCACACTGGCTAAGATGCAACCCAGTGTACCTTGAAGTGGAATGGTCAATATAAGTCCAGAGGTCTATGAGAACAAAGAGGAGTCTTAGACACCCTTGAAAGGTCGCTCACAAACCTTGCTGTGACCTCAACTGTGGGGAGATGGGAGAAAGGTGGGACCAGAAAGCACCAGTAGAAGAAGCAGAGAGAGAGTTGAGTAGAGCAGCAGGGAAACAACTCACCATTAGACTATAAGCATCAGGACAGTGGAAACCAGGAATGCTTTATGTCTGTGTCCCCTGAATAGGCTGAGTACTTGAGCACAGTAGATGCTCAGTGTCTGTGAAACTGAATAGAAATCATTGAACTGAAAGGATCTGGAAGCCTCCCAGAACTGGAGTCAATGCAAAGGGAAAACAGAACAATTTCTGTTGCCAGAGCATCAGCCTGACGCTGGGAACACTGAGTCACAATCACAGATGTTGTTGGGGTCATTTCTGAGGTGAGTCATAAGTAATGTCTTAATAATAATAAAGTATGGAACTTTCTGAATGATGTGTTGTTTCACAGATTAGAGCAGATTCAAGGTTATCACTATAGCAATGATGTAGTCCAATATGCTTTGTTGAGTGCATTCACTTGTGGGGCTTTGCACACATATACATACTGATGGCAGAACAGGTCAAGGTAAACAAGAAAAAAACAAAAACAAATGAGAGCTACTGACTCAGACTGGAGGCGAGGTAGGCCCAATTTGATTTACATTGTGAACCAGAGAAAGTCAATCCTTTTCTTCCCTTTTTCCCCTAAGGACCCGGGGTAGGCAATGCTGCCTTTACAGGAGAGTGACATTTGAAAGAAAGTGACATTTGAAAGAAAGTGACATTTGAAAGGTTTATTTTAAAAATATAAAAACTGAAACCATAGCATTCAATGTGTTTAGCATGTTAGACATTATAAATGCTTTCATATAAATCATTACTTAGAAGATCAACTTGGCTGAAGTGGTTGAAGGCCAATTATGACAGTAAACAGTGTAAACATTGCAAGTGTCACTCAGTCATGTCCAACTCTTTGAGACCCCATGGACTGTAGCCCATCAGGCTCCTCTGTCCATGTGATTCTCCAGGGAACAATACTAGAGTTGGTTGCCATGCCCTCCTCCAGGGGATCTTCCCAACTCAGGGATCAAACCCAGGTCTCCTGCATTGCAGGCAGACTCTTACCATCTGAGCCACCAGGGACATTGTTTAAATGGGATCTGAGAGATGAGGTCTTTATCAATGGAATACCTACCAACTTTGTGTTAGAGATGTCATGATCCGCATCTTTTCTACAACTCATCCCACATCCAGACACATTTCCAAAAATGGAAGGGAGGGAGGGAGGGATGAAGGAGGGAAGGAAGGAAAATGTTTTTCTTTTGTTTGTCTTGACAAGCAAGCAATATGGTGGACAGTGGTATATCTTTTGGGTTCCAGTCTCACAAGGCAGCTAAAAGGAGAGAGGCTTAGTTAGAGGCTTATCATGGAGACCGGAAATTCACAATCAAGATCGCATCACTATCATAAGGCCTTCTCCCTGTTCTCCCCATTGAGATTCCTATGGGCCACATTGGCCCAACACCAGTCCCAGCAGAGGCTGATTCCAAATTCCCTGCCACCATCGGTTTTTTATCACACCTAGACATGTCCTATGACTTCAAACAATGACATTTACAATTGGCTGCTCTGCTTTGCTATGTAATTATGCAGACTATACATTTATGGGTAAAAGGAAATGTGCCTCTATATATAATCACTGATTTATGGAGATATAGCTGAAATCTTGATTCCTAGTTTAGTGAACATAACTTATTCTGATACCTTTATCCCATAACAGAAGGGTAAACATCTTGAGGTCATTAATCATCTCTCATTGCTCTTTTTTTACAATGCTGTGGCCAATGCTAGGCATGTAATAATAACTGGTATTAACTGAATATGTCAGCAAATTTGAAAAGTCAGCAGTGGCCACAGGACTAGAAAAGGTCAGTTTTCATTCCAATCTTAAAGAAGGACACTGACAAAGAATGTTGAAAATACTGTACAATTGCCCTCATTTCACATGCTAGCAAGGTAATGCTCAAAATCCTTCAAGCTAGGCTTCAACAGTACATAAACCAAGAACCAATACTTCGGCCACCTGATGCGAAGAACTAACTCATTGGAAAAGACCCTGATTCTGGGAAAGATTGAAGGCAAAAGGAGAAGGAGGTGGCAGAGGATGAGATGGTTAGATGGCACCACCAACTCAGGAGAATTTGAGCAAACTCCAGGAGAGAGTGGAAGACAAGGAGCCTGGCATGCTGCAGTCCATGGGATCGCAAAGAGTCAGATATGACTTAGCAAATGAACAGCAAACAACTGCAAAAATTAACTCAAAAGAGTTAGCTATAGGAATATTGGCCTTGTTTGATTTTATTCACTTCTTGTTGCTAAGTTTTTGTTGCAGTTATTGTTATTGCTCTTTTAAGGTTATTTCTCTGTCCAAACACTATCCTTTAATGAGGATACCCAGAAATGAAATGCTAGAATGGCTACTCAGTAAAAATAAATAAGTAAGCAAGTAAAGTCCAGGGAGGCTGTACTTAACACTGTTGTACTGTACACATAAAAATGGTTAAGATAGTAAATTGTGTTATGTGTTTTTTCACCTCAATAAAAAAAATCCCAGCTAGGCTGAACCCATAAGTCTCACTTCTTGCACGTGCTACAGGGTGGCACAGGGCAGTGTTCACAAGGGGCACTTACACAGCCATAACCCTCTTCTCCAGTAATATATTTACAATGGATCCTTTGTAGCAGTAGATCAAAGAACAGCTTTTATTGACCCATGTCCATATTTACTGTACAGCATATTAGCACAAACACACACCCAGAGACCAGCTTCAGTTTCCTCTTACCACACCAGCTCTCTAAAGAGAAATAAATTTTCTGTCCTAAAACAGTTTTGCAAAGAGGAACTTCTGAAAAGCAAGCATCTGTCACTGAAGTTAACAGGACTCAACTTGAAAAATGACCCTTTGGCTCATGAGAAAACATAACTCTCTCCGAAACTACTAGGAGTGAGGAGGGGTGGGAATCGGGAGACAAACAGTGGGAGTATGGGAACATGATGAATGAAGCAAACAGAAAGACACATATATGTGTGTGTGTGTAGCCCTGTGCACAAAACGTCCATTATTTGTACGCTTTCATTTCCAAAGGTCCAGATAATGTTAGGTAAAAGTGTAACTTATGACTCAGTCAGGGCAATACTTTTGCTGTGATAAGTCAATGTCAGCTAAGTCAATTAGGGTGGGGGTGACAAAAAAAAAAATGTCCTGGCCACTGGGTAAAACGATGCAAGATTTACACTCTTCCCCTTGCTGGAAGAATGTCCATAAATCTATTACTTCCTCTGGCTGAGATGAATAGGGAACTATATGACTAAAGTGGAAACCTAATTCTGCCTCTGACGTGATGGATACATATTAGCAGCTAAGTTGCTGTAGACCAGGAGTGACCTTTATTTACCACCCAAGTTATTATAGTTATTAAGATAACTGACTGCCATTATCATGTATGAGACAATGGAAGGGTACTGATTATTTGGGATTTAGTACTGATATTTAATTCAATTTCTGACCAGCAGTTGGGAAAAGCAATACATTTTTATTTGATTATCTGGCATCTTTTCCAAAAGATAATGTGCCCAATCTGATCAAAGCTTGACTATTACTAAATTCTCAGTGAGAAAATGGTGACAATGTCATGGGGAACTTTCTCTCTTCTGGTTTCACGTTTCCGTGAGGAGGGAGCTCCATTTGGGTGACTCATCTAGCTTTCTGTCCTTCTCTTACTCATCTCCACATATAGAAGTGAGTAACCTGGTTGAGGAGAAGGCAGTGGCACCCCACTCCAGTACTCTTGCCTGGAAATCCCATGGATGGGGGAGCCTGGTGGGCTGCCGTCTATGGGGTTGCACAGAGTCGGACACGACTGAAGCAATGCAGCAGCAGCAGCAGCAGCAGCAGCAATCTGGTTGAAAAGTCTTTCGTTGAGGAGAATTTATCATCTCTTTTTCCTTTTTCTCCATGGACCAGTGCCTGTCAGTGATATTAGTAAAGTTTCTTCTGTAGACCCAATTTTCTTCTCTGGTTGGCTGCCTATGGGCTGAAATGAACAGGCAAACCCATTTGGCCCTCACACTAAGTCATTATCTCCAACTACTTCATCATTAATAAAAGTGATATTTTGATCTCCATCTGCTTGACTCTAGTGCTCAACTCTCAATTTGAATCTTGTCCTGTCAAGAGTGAGTTATAATTTACTGGACTTCCTCAAGGTCCAACGTCATGAAACACAATGCTGTTATTTCTGTTTCTGGCATTCATTTTGAAGCAGTATTTAACAAATTTGAGCCTCTGGTTCAAGTTTGTGAGCATGATCTTATTTTTCAAATGCAAATAAAGCCTTTTCTGAAGACAGTTTTTCCTTAATGTCCTTATAGTTCCTTAAAAGGAAACAACAACTGCCACTGATTTTAAAAAGCTTATCAAAAAATGGAGCCCAAACAAGGTGCTTATGAATTTCTGGGTTGCAGTGAATGACTATATGTAGTGAAGTCTACTCAGCCAACTGACGGAAGGCTCTTTCCCCCACAGGTGAAGTGGCAGCTAGAGCTAGAGCACCCACCAGTTGCTGGCCACTCAGCCAGGCAGAGTGTACATGCTCACTCAATTTGCTCACCAACTCTAAGATAGAGTTATCATCCACATTTTACAGTTAAATAGATGGAGGCATTGAGAGCAAATTACAAGTCTGAGCAGGGTTTCAAACAGAGTTCTGTTAGGAAATTCAGAGCCTGCACTCTGCATTCTACTTGGCTTGTCTCTTACTATGGTGACTATGTAATTTATCATACAAAAACCAGGGCGTTCTCATAAGTGAAGAGGTCATCATTAATAATATCTGGGGGATGAAAACCAGAACTATTTAGTTTTGGACAGATCTGTACATATGATCTCTCTAAGGTCTCACATGAATTTCTAGAAGATTTTTAAAAACAGATGCCAATTTCAGATATTTAGAAAGGAGCCTGAGTTTATTCACTGTTTGCCTCTTCCTGGCTTACAAAAGCCAAGACTCACTAGTTGCCCCTCCCCGATTCCTGAGATCCAGTTTCTAGTGCCATCTAAACAAATCACAGCTGTTCATTATCAGAGATATTTCTTCCTCTAGACACACAGAGGGATGAAGCTCCAAGGAAGGATTAGATCATTAAGCAAAGGAAAATAGCAACAACAATATCAGCAGCACCTGCATAAATCCTTTAGGGGGAAATGATCAATTTAAAGTTTTTCTCATGTTCTAGCATATCCTTGTTGGTGCTGGAAATAAATCACTTCTTTTCTCTCTTATAAATAAATGCCTCATTACATTCAATCATTTATGCACCCTGGAGTGTCGTGATGAGAAATCGAATATAGTCAAAACCTAGGGGCATGCAGAGGGTATTCTGGGTCCTTAATCACTGTAGGTGGTGAACCTCATTATCCTACTCTGTCAAGTTGGTGTGAAGTAGCCACTTGGCTTATTACTACTGTTGCCATGAAGAGTCATTTGACTGCAATAATAAGTGCTAACTTATTAGGGTTAGCACTTTAGGGTTATCCTAATGTTTTATATATATATAAAAGAGTGTGACACTCAAAGGACTGCTCTTAAAACCTTGATTCTAATGTGCAAAGAACTAGTCTGTGCATTGAAAATTATCACAAGAAGGGGTGGGTGGAAATGCCCATTTTTCAGTTCTCGGCTCTTCTTACCATCAGTGTCTTCTTTAGCAGGATGGCTATCAAACCTAGCATGCTCCAGAATCACCTCGAGAATCAGCTAAAATACACAAAGCTTCTGATCAGTGGGTCTAGAATGGGACTTGAGGACGTGCATTTTTTTACCAGCTGATCCACAAGGGAAGCCTGAGGATGTACATTTCTAACAAGTTCCTGGGTGATGCTATTGTTGATGGTCCAGGGACCACACTTTGAGAACTACTGTCTTCACAGTGCAGGGAGTGGAGACTTTGGCCCTTGAAAAGAAGTGAAATCTAAGATGTGCCCCTTGGAGTAAATTAACACGAAAGCCCCTGTAGCAGTACTGAAACGTCCTTGTTATATTTCCAATAGTCGATTAAAATCTAAACAGGAGTCTACAAACGTTTCCTATAACAGGCCAGACAGCAAATGTTTTCAGCTTTGCAGGCCAGATGATTTCTGTTGCAAGTGATCAACTCTGCCACTACAGCATGAAAGCAGCCTGAGACGGTACAGGAAAGGAGGAGCACTAACCTGGCTATGTTCCAATAAAGCTTTGTTTACAAGATGAGTAACATGCTGGTTTTGGCCTACAGGCCATAGCTTGCCAACCTTTGAGTAACTAATGTTAAAAATGATTCATATAAGGCAACATCTGTTAGTTTGCCAAGTCCAAGTATGCCTATGATCAATGAGAAACCAACCAAGCTGGAAACCTGTGTCAGCCAAGCACTGACACCTGTTATCAGCTGCACATGGTTGGTAGACTACTGCCCATACTGGAAAGTCGGTACTCTTCTTGCAATTCGGCCCCTACAATCAACTATTTAAAATCCAGTGGCTCACCACTTCACTCTAATTCAACAAGGGTTTCACTGAACGGCTGGAAATTATTCATCTATACTTAATATATTCTCTACTTGGTACTTTGCTGAAAAGTCAATAATAATTGAGTTATTAGTTAATTCATATTTTGTTGCCAGGAATGACTGGCAACATTCCTGATGATCAGTAGTTCCCAGGTCTCTTCTTACTCGTCCTGTCAATAGCATTTGACATGGTTAGTCATTCCTTCCTCTTGGAAATATGTTCTTTGCTTGGTTTCCAAATAGCATTCACCTCTGGTTTCCCTTTCACTTAATAAGCAGTTCCTTCATCTCCTTTGCTTATAGAAGTACTGTCTCAAATCTCGGTTCTTGTGTCCTCTCTTCACACACTGTCCTGCTGATCTCATCCACTTACATGGTTTCCTATACCATCAACACATGGACAACTTCCATCCTTATGAATCCAGGCCAAATGTCTCCACCGAACTTGAGTTTCACATAACTGTGCTTCTCTTGCAGTCTCCATACATACTATGAAGCATCTCCGATCTGATATGTCCAAGTTAAGCTCCTGATATTGTCTCATCCCCACCATCCCCATCTTCACAGTCTTTTATACTTGGGAAATGACAACTCCGTTCTTCTAGCTGATCAGCCCACCAAACCTGGAGCCATACCCCATATCCAATCTTATGGTAAATCTTGCCTGCTCTACCTTCAAATTACAGCTCAAATTTGACTACTTCTCACCTCCTCAACTGCTGCCACCCTTTGTCCTGTCTCTTATACACATCTGAGGGATGAAGGAGGGAAGGAAGGAAAATGTTTTTCTTTTGTTTGTCTTGACAAGCAAGCAATATGGTGGACAGTGGTATATCTTTTGGGTTCCAGTCTCACAAGGCAGCTAAAAGGAGAGAGGCTTAGTTAGAGGCTTATCATGGAGACCGGAAATTCACAATCAAGATCGCATCACTATCATAAGGCCTTCTCCCTGTTCTCCCCATTGAGATTCCTATGGGCCACATTGGCCCAACACCAGTCCCAGCAGAGGCTGATTCCAAATTCCCTGCCACCATCGGTTTTTTATCACACCTAGACATGTCCTATGACTTCAAACAATGACATTTACAATTGGCTGCTCTGCTTTGCTATGTAATTATGCAGACTATACATTTATGGGTAAAAGGAAATGTGCCTCTATATATAATCACTGATTTATGGAGATATAGCTGAAATCTTGATTCCTAGTTTAGTGAACATAACTTATTCTGATACCTTTATCCCATAACAGAAGGGTAAACATCTTGAGGTCATTAATCATCTCTCATTGCTCTTTTTTTACAATGCTGTGGCCAATGCTAGGCATGTAATAATAACTGGTATTAACTGAATATGTCAGCAAATTTGAAAAGTCAGCAGTGGCCACAGGACTAGAAAAGGTCAGTTTTCATTCCAATCTTAAAGAAGGACACTGACAAAGAATGTTGAAAATACTGTACAATTGCCCTCATTTCACATGCTAGCAAGGTAATGCTCAAAATCCTTCAAGCTAGGCTTCAACAGTACATAAACCAAGAACCAATACTTCGGCCACCTGATGCGAAGAACTAACTCATTGGAAAAGACCCTGATTCTGGGAAAGATTGAAGGCAAAAGGAGAAGGAGGTGGCAGAGGATGAGATGGTTAGATGGCACCACCAACTCAGGAGAATTTGAGCAAACTCCAGGAGAGAGTGGAAGACAAGGAGCCTGGCATGCTGCAGTCCATGGGATCGCAAAGAGTCAGATATGACTTAGCAAATGAACAGCAAACAACTGCAAAAATTAACTCAAAAGAGTTAGCTATAGGAATATTGGCCTTGTTTGATTTTATTCACTTCTTGTTGCTAAGTTTTTGTTGCAGTTATTGTTATTGCTCTTTTAAGGTTATTTCTCTGTCCAAACACTATCCTTTAATGAGGATACCCAGAAATGAAATGCTAGAATGGCTACTCAGTAAAAATAAATAAGTAAGCAAGTAAAGTCCAGGGAGGCTGTACTTAACACTGTTGTACTGTACACATAAAAATGGTTAAGATAGTAAATTGTGTTATGTGTTTTTTCACCTCAATAAAAAAAATCCCAGCTAGGCTGAACCCATAAGTCTCACTTCTTGCACGTGCTACAGGGTGGCACAGGGCAGTGTTCACAAGGGGCACTTACACAGCCATAACCCTCTTCTCCAGTAATATATTTACAATGGATCCTTTGTAGCAGTAGATCAAAGAACAGCTTTTATTGACCCATGTCCATATTTACTGTACAGCATATTAGCACAAACACACACCCAGAGACCAGCTTCAGTTTCCTCTTACCACACCAGCTCTCTAAAGAGAAATAAATTTTCTGTCCTAAAACAGTTTTGCAAAGAGGAACTTCTGAAAAGCAAGCATCTGTCACTGAAGTTAACAGGACTCAACTTGAAAAATGACCCTTTGGCTCATGAGAAAACATAACTCTCTCCGAAACTACTAGGAGTGAGGAGGGGTGGGAATCGGGAGACAAACAGTGGGAGTATGGGAACATGATGAATGAAGCAAACAGAAAGACACATATATGTGTGTGTGTGTAGCCCTGTGCACAAAACGTCCATTATTTGTACGCTTTCATTTCCAAAGGTCCAGATAATGTTAGGTAAAAGTGTAACTTATGACTCAGTCAGGGCAATACTTTTGCTGTGATAAGTCAATGTCAGCTAAGTCAATTAGGGTGGGGGTGACAAAAAAAAAAAGATGATAAGCAGCAAACACATTTGTTCAGCGGAAAGACAGAATAAGGTAGCTCTCACTTTGAAGAACTGAGTTCAGAGGTTTCAAAGGGCACACAGGAAACGCTCCAACAGCAAAAACTGTGCACTGAGTGTCATTCCAGAAAACTCTCATCTCCCCTCACAGCTTTATCTGATCGCCTGATTCTCTATCTCCAGATCCAGGGCACCCACAAAGAAAAAGGACTTTGTGATAAAATCAAGAGCTCAGGGCTTCGATCACCTTTCTGGTCACTGCAGACCCAGACATGTTGAGATGAGATTGTCAGATGGTTAGCATCTGGTAGATTCTCCTGAGTTATTGGAATCTTGATGTTTTGTTGGTTTCTGGTTCTGAAAGTACTTATATACACAGTGACTGTTTTCATCACAGATATAACAAGTTGACTAGCAGAAAGGAAAAGGACATAGAGCTCTGAAGCAGGCCTGTAAAACATTACAAATTCATCTCTAGCTCTCAAAAATATCTACAAGGTAGTATTTTGGTGACAATGAATATGTACTGAGCCTTGGGTACCCCTTGGGCCAAAGGAGGAGAAAATCAGGCATTTAGCAAAATATGTTTTGCTTTTTTTTTTTTTCCTTGGAGGTGCCTTTTTTAAGACACCAATTGAAGAAGCTATAAATTAAATTTGGAAGATCAAATTGTGAATGCTACTGCTCCCCAACAACCAAATAGTATACACAGAACAAAGGGGTAGAATTGAATGGAAAGTCTTCATGGAAGAAAAGCAGTATTCTTTTCTTTCTGCTACTCTGTGCTTCCCCCTGGAGGAGAAAATGGCAACCCACTTCAGTCTGGGAAAATCCCATGGACAGAGGAGCCTGGCGGGCTACAGTCCATGGGGTTGCAAAGAGTCAGACACGACTGAGTGTACACATACCCAGGTACTCTGTGTTTCACCCTCATTGTGTGGGTTTTGGGGCCCATGGTTAGAAGAGAGTGTATACCTTGAGAATAACAGCAAAATGGTTAGCATGAAAGACATTTTGTGGGAAAAGAGAATATATTAAATATATATCAGCTTTGAGAATCAACTACCACAAGTTAACATGGAAAGGTTTCACAGAAAATTGTTCCTGTCAGGGGAGATGATGCCCAAGCTTTCAAACATCCTGGCTGTACAAATCTTGAGGGGAAATCAATGTAGACACCACAGATAATTCACAGGAAGTAGTTTGTAACCATAATTGGATATTTTCATGAATGTTTTCTTAAAGAAAACCATAGAAAATTAAGTCATAGAATAGCTGGATACTCTGATAAACATATACCCTTCAGAAATGTTCCCAATATAAGATCTTGCTGCTCTCCGTATATCTCTTTAGCCTTTGAAAAATACCTCTTCTTTACAACTTATTTGTTAGGCATTGCAAAACTCAAAATACACACTTTTGGTAAGATGCCACAGACCATAAAGAGAGAAAAAAGTTTTTTATAACAATGCTGTGGTTTATCATGTGCTACACAGAACCAGGGGGCTTCCCAGGTGGCTCAGAAGGTAAAGCACCTGCCTGCAATGCAAAGACACAAGAAGCTGGGTTTGGTCCCTGGGTCGAGAAGATCCCCTGGAGGAGGAAATGGCAACTCACTCTAGTATTCTTGCTTTGACAATTCCAGGCTACAGTCCATGGGGATTGCAAAGAGTCAGACACAACTGAGCAACTAACACTTTTACTTTCATACAGAACCAGAGTGAATCTCCCCTTTTTGATTTACAGAATTAAATTGCAAACATAAAATTCAAACAATTCAAACAACAGCCCCCCTGATGATTCCTCTCTTTGCTATTCTCCGTTTGGTTTCACTGGGAGACTAGCCTAGTGCCTCCCTCTGATACCTCAGGAGTCCTTAGGCCTCTGTTATTAGCTCTGAAGGCATGGAATGGATAAGTCATTTTCTTTCATTGACCATGACTTTATAGTCAGCGGTCTATAGTCACTCTCTCTAAGCAGGCTCATGTGGGAGAAAAGAAAAATAAATTTTCCAGAATATTGGGAAAGTCTGAATGCAGGGAATTTTCCTGGACTGCTGGGACTCAGTAAGGCAACACTCAAAGGTACAAAGGAGCGGCCCTCAGGGCAACAAACTTTAAACACATAGCCACGTGGATCTTACTAGCTGTCTTCCAGAATAAGTAACATGTAAGAGGAGCCTCTATGGACATCTCTAACTGATACTCAGCCAGCACAATGTTAAACCATATGTTTAATAGAAATGGGGGGGAAAGAAATCCAATAACTCATTTCCTAAGCAATCAAACAAAGTGAAGCAAAAGAATACTAATGGTGGTATAGCTGAGGAAAAACTTCCTCTGTCTTCTTAGGTTCAGTACTTGGGGACTATGAATTAAATGACAAATGTCAGATTAACAGAAGAACAGGCATGTTTCTTTATTGACGGCAATATTTTTATGTGAACAGGGGCTTCACGGAAAAGAAGTGAAACCCAAAGGCAATTAGAACTTTAAACAAAGGGCAATAAATTGTGGAGATATAATTAAACAAAGGAAAAGGGATCTGGGCTCCTAGGGGCAGTAACGGAGAAGGCAATGGCACCCCACTCCAGTACTCTTGCCTAGAAAATCCCATGGATGGAAGAGCCTGGTAGGCTGCAGTCCATGGGGTCGCTGAGGGTCAGACACGACTGAGAGATTGCACTTTCACTTTTCACTTTCATGCATTGGAGAAGGAAATGGCAACCCACTATAGTGTTCTTGCTTGGAGAATCCCAGGGACAGGGGAGCCTGGTAGGCTGCCATCTATGGGGTCACACAGAGTCGGACACAACTGAAGTGACCTAGCAGCAGCAGGGGCAGTAAATTGTGGGAAGGTGAGTAGGAAATGTATGCTAGATAAGGGTTGTTCAGTAGAATTTGTTATGCAGACTCAAATTGTTCTCTGATGAGTCTTGTCCTCTTCCTGGTGGTATAGGAGAGGAGGATATCTTTACAAATAGAAGTTTATGTCCTTTTTACCATAGGAAATGAAATTTATGCCCTGCTTTTAGGCAGAAAGGGGGAGTTGTTTCTGTGTCTGCTGCTTCTCAATTGCCTTCAGCTCAAAATAATCTTTATGTCAAAATGACATATTTTAGGGTAGCATGTTCTAGGGTAGCTTCCCCTTCATTGCTGATTATACCTATGCCTGCAAGGCAATCGATTTCATCTTTCCTTTGCAGATAGTAGAGAACAACAGGACACAGGAACCAATGAGAAATTCCCAGGGCTTTGTAGCACAGGAGTGGGTCCATATCACATTGCTCCTTTCTCCATCTTCTTTTCTCCGTCAGTCTCTTTTCAGAATGTAAGATACTAGACTTTGACTCTTCATTCCATTTCAACATGTAGCTTTAGGGCAATAGGGGCAGCAGTGGTCTACAGGTAACTCTTGATCAAGGACCCTCTTTTTCATGCCCTTCCTGGAATACTTCCTCTTGGCTTCCATCTCTGCTTTGGGCTCCCCCAGGCCTCTTGAGTCTTCTACTCAAATGAGGGAAGTTGGCCTTATCTAACACAGCCTCTGGATTCTCTAGGCTATGCTAGAATTCACTTCCTTATTCCAGTAATACAAGTATTTGAAAGCCCTGCAAAACATTTTGATACCTTCTCACTGAAGGGGATCAGAATATGATACCCAAATTATGCCACTTGGCATGTGCTAAGTGGCTTCAGTTGTGTCTGACTCTTTGCAACCCCATGGACTATAGTCCTCTATGGATTCTGTCCTCTGTCCTCTGTCCATGGGATTCTCCAGGCAAGAATACTGCAGTGGGTTGCCATTACCTTCTTCAGAGGATCTTCCTGACCCAGGGATCGAACCCACATTTCCTGCATCTCCTGTATTGGCAGGTGGATTCTTTACCACTAGCACTACCTGGGAAGACATAAGGATTATTTTGAACTGAAGGCAATTGAGAAGGCAATTCCCATACCAGGAAGAGGATAATAACACATCACTGAGACAGAGAAGGTAAGAGCATGAGTCTGCATAAGCAAACCTATTAAGTAGCTTTTGTCTGTCATTAATTTCCCCCATACATTTCCTAGTCACCTTCCCACAATCCATTACCCCTGAAAGCTCACCCCCTTTCCTTTATCTAGTCACTTCTCCACAATTTATTACCCTTTGTTAAAATGGTATATAAGCACTCAAGTCCAATAACGTTTTGGGATTTCAATTCTTTTCTGTGAAGCTCCCATGAATGTAAAAACATTAACAGTTTAATTCACAGGTCCTAGCTATAGAACAGAAGAGGATAGGGTAAAATCTTTCTCCCCTAAATTACTATCTGTCTTACTGTCTGTCCAGTTGATTAATATGTTTTGACTGACAGACTGCCAGGAGAGTCTACATGTACCAGAGCCTGTGACAGGTAAGAGCTTTCAGCTCAGAGGCTTGACAGAAAGTCTTAATGACTACTCATAAATGGAAAGTGCAAAGGGACACAGCTTCTTTTTAGAGAGCTCTAAGATACCATCAATCTCTGTCCCAGCTCAGGGTAAAAAGTGCCTCAAGCACTGAATGGGGAATGCAGTGGCAAAATGGGTAATGAGTCAGAAAGGAATGTCTCCTAACCCACACTCACATACCTGCATGCCAATGTGAAGAGAGCCCTGCATAAATTCCTTTACACATATTAGGGTCTCACACACACTTCTGAGGGCAATTTTTTCATGTGAGAATCTGCTCTGTGTTCTACAGAACAGTAGGTAGGTCTTTTGGTATTTGCAAAAATAGTAGGTATTTTTTGGTAAAAAAGTAGGTAAAAGCAAAACAGTAGGTATTTGTTTTTGGATGGAGCTCCGCAGAAGTATGCTGTCACTGTGACATCTTTTTTCTCTCATACTTTCTTGATATCATCAACCTTGGTTTTCTTCATTAGATAATAGAGTGAAATTCATGCAGTGGCCCCAGAATCACTGCCTCAGAGGAAAATGGAAAGAGAGGTAGTCAATCAAAGCCTGGCCTAGTGGCTTTGGTGTTTTTAGTTGCTGATCTTTAAATACATAAGCCTAGAATAATATTTCTCAAATTTGAAAACAGATGCTTTTTAGAGTCAATTTTTCATGCAACAATATAAAAATAAGACATTAAATCCAGGAATGAGAATAATTCTCCAATATGGCTTTGGTTTGAATCTTCATTTAGAGGCAGATTTAGGGAAAAGAGCTCCATCTAAAGAATCCATATTTCCATCTATTACTTTAGATATCAGGTCAGAGTTAGTACTTTCAGAAAGCTTGACAGACCTCTTTAATCCATGAGGAGTAGGGGAGTGGGGCAGGGAGGAAAACATACTTTCTAAGCAGTAAAATTCAAGATATCCCATGATTCAATGGGTCACTTTGGAGACTCTCAGCAAAATAAGCTCAGAATGGCCACCAGTATTAAGGCATATGTTGGTCAAAAAAGCTGCAGAGCAAGTGGGTTCTCTGTCCCAAGTTCCCATTTCTTCGTGGTTTCTCTTTAGTGTGAGAAGTGCGACAGAGAGCAAGATGACATGGGAAAGGCAGCATCTTCATCATTGTTCTTACCTTGCCAAGGAACAAACAAACCAGGATTCTATACATCTTTATGTAACAAAGAAATAAAGGAAGGTAGAAAATTGTGGAAGATGGAAATCAACTTTGGCCAAAGGTTCTCAAGCCCACCTCACTCTTTGGTTTAAAAAAGGTATGTATAAGGGTTTTTTTTTT